>JADRCD010207678.1:16123-35686 GCA_019843815.1 Montemys delectorum
CCCCCCCCCCCCCCCGGGACTCCAGCCGGGCCCATGCGGCCCAAGCATGCTCAGAGCCCAGGGAGCTGCACCAGTCCAGAGGAGATGGCTGCTGTTTTTAGACCCAGTGTATTTTAGATGGCCTCAGATGTACCTCAACTACTGAGCTGCCAGATTTTTCATTTCTCTTTTGCAATGACTGTAAAAGTCTGATGTCATTTTTAAGAAATACATTCAGATCCTGCACTTCCTTGTGTTGTGACTGTCATTACTTCTTCGCCTACGCCTTGTCGACCTGACTAGGACCCCCTTTCTCCCTCGGGTTGAGGGAGGCCCAGACTGGCTGGCCCACGGCAACTCAGTGGTTAAGAGCATTGGCTGTTCTTCCAGAGGACCTGGGTTCCGTTTCTAGCATCCACATGGCCAGCTCCAGTACCAGGGAATGCAATGCCCTCTTCTTGTCTCTGCAGGTACTGCACACACATGATGCACATACATAAGTGCTGGCAAATCATCACACAATAAAATAAAAAGTCATCTTATTATACTGGAGGTCAGAAGTTCATGAATATCTCACTTATAAGTCTAAAACCAAAGGGCTGTGGGCAATACCCTTTTAGATACTGTAGGGGAGAATCCATTTTCTTATGTCTTTGGCTTTGAGAAGTCACTCACAGTCCTTGGCTTGTGACCATTTCCTGTCTTCAAAGCCAGACCTGTTACACAGCTCTGACCATTCTTTTGTTGTCGTATCCGCCTCTGATTGGCCTCTGCTTTCTTCCCAGTATGTAAAGACTCTCAAGGTTACACTGGGTCCATCCACTGAGTCAGGATAGCTTCCTCATCTCAGTCAGCTGATTACAAGCCTTGACTCCCATTTTCTCTGAACTCTGACATAATCCAAGTTCTGGGGATTTGATGTGGAGGTTTTGAGGAAGGAAAAGTCTCTGATATAAATGACTCCATGCCTACTCCTCAATGAAAGGGCACTCATTAAATCAGATCCATGGGCTTATATTATATTTAAAAAATATTTTGCCTTTTTTTGTGAGGGTTTGAGAAAGAGAGGAAAACAGTGTGATGATTAGTCACCTTTGATCTGAAGTCGGTCACATGGTGTCTGGTATCCCCACTTTGGTCATGCAGCAGCAGGGTCTTACTGTCTTGCTACAAGGCAGACTTGGGATGCCACACAGGAATAATCTTTGTTATCAAGAGGCAGGAGGGATTCTCAAGGCATAACTCATGCTTGGGATAAGGCAGGGCCCTCAGAGCCAATGTGGGTCCTAGAATGAGCTTAGGATGGGACAGCAGAACTGTCAGA
This sequence comes from Montemys delectorum, assembly GCA_019843815.1. Classification (NCBI taxonomy): domain Eukaryota; kingdom Metazoa; phylum Chordata; class Mammalia; order Rodentia; family Muridae; genus Montemys; species Montemys delectorum. Next base: position 17,427 of record JADRCD010207678.1, read on the forward strand.
CCCTGTGGTCTAATTTTGACCCAAATTCACAGGTGTGTGAGTCACTTACATAAAACAGTGTACAAGCAAATATGTCTTTGTATAAGCCTATGCACACTTGTCTCCACACTTGAGATCACCTGTTGCTTACTCTTATGTAGTAAGTGCTGGATAGGTAGTTGCTACAGTGTATCACTGAGGGAACAATGACAAGGGGAGAAAAGAGTGCACAGGACCGTGGAGAGGCACGTGGTGTTTTGGAGTACTTTCCATCCTCTGTTGGCCAAATCCACAGATGTAGAACCCGACTGTGGAGGGATAATCGCATTTCCGTTTCTCAGAAGAGGAAGCAGAACTTGGATAGGTTAAGAACCGTGCTAATTGGCAACCTGAGATTCCAGCTCAAACACCAGAGTCTGTTTATTCTGCCACCTTGACATGAAACCCACAAATTCCTTCTCTTCATACCAGAACCGAAAGCAGAACCATGCTCAAAACGTTCCAATATTCTCAAGACTTCAGTGTCTCTGGGTAGCTTGTGGCTCATAAAGGGAACTTCAGTATGAAAAAAATACTTAAGAATGCCCATATGTAACCAGGCGTGGGCACTTGCCTTTCATCCTAGCTCTCAGGGGACAGAGGTAGGTGGGCTCTTTGAGTTCAAGACCAGCCTGCTTTGCATATCAAGTCTCTACATAGTGAGGCTTGTCTCAAAGAAACAAATAAACAAACATTAAGAACAACAAAACATGGCTGGCGAGATGGCTCAGCGGTGAAGAGCACTGACTGCTCTTCCAAAGGTTCTGAGTTCAAATCCCAGCAACCACATGGTGGCTCCCACCCATCCGTAATGAGATCTGACGCCCTCTTCTGGTGTGTCTGAAGACAGCTACAGTGTACTTACATATAATAAACAAATAAATCATTAAAAAAAGACATTAAAAATCTCTATAAAAAAAAAAGAACAACAAAACAGCATTATATACCGCGGGCTGACTTTCCGTGAGTTGATTACTCTATATATCCCAGGTTATTTAATTACTCTATATATCCCAGGTTATTTAATTACTCTATATATCCCAGGTTATTTAATTACTCTATAGATCCCAGGTTATTTAATCTCCACTATAGCTCCATAAGCTGAGTAGTCATCATTACCATCCTACTTCACAGGTTAGAAAGTAGAGGCCTGGGAGAGCTTAACAAGATTGTAGAGCAAATAGTTGGAAAAAAAAATCAGAAGCCAAAGTTTGCCTGACTCTAGGGCCTGAGCATCTCAAAAACCATTCCATTTCCTGGGTAACAGGATGTACCAAAGTACAATGTCTTGTGCACCTACTCTGCTTCAAAGTACAACTTCCAACTCTTGTGGGTCCACTATGAGAATCTGAATCAGCATTTTTTGTTTGTTTGTTTTGTTTTGTTTTTTGAGACAGGGTTTCTCTGTATAGCCCTGACTGTCCTGGAACGCACTCTGTAGACCAGGCTGGCCTCGAACTCAGAAATCTGCCTGCCTCTGCCTCCCAAGTGCTGGGATTAAAGGTGTACGCCACCACCGCCTGGCCTGAATCAGCATTTTTAACAAGCTATCTAGAAGGTTCTCTGGTCTGAGTGAGGAGCCCCACATTTGACTGGTCTGTAGGACTCCTAATTGATGCTAGTGAGACCGTGTGCCTGTTCCTTGGAGCAGTCATGGATGGTGGCAGCAGGAGCCGGGTGGGATAAAAGACACTGAAAAGATTCCTCGAACCCAAATACCTTCTTCTTGTGCTTGTCATGGCCCCGGGAAGGCTACCACCAAGGAACAAGTTCCTTCTCACCAGCAAGGCTCCAGGCTGACCTTTTTCCTACTTCTTCATTTAAACTCACTTGCCTCCACATTGAGGAAGAAAAACTTAACTCCCTGATGCCTCAGGTTTTCTTTCCAGGACTCCGCTCTCTAAGGCCCTTGGAGGACAGTTATAGATGATGTAGTGAGGATGCGGAAACGCAGTTCCTGGAACTTGAAGCCCCCGGTGTCCTCCCTACTTGGTGTCCCCTCCCTAACTCAAAACACTTACTGCTCAGTGTTCAGAACTCTTGAACTCTCTTCCCTTTCTCCCCAGTCATCCTGGAGAGTCTCAGAGATTTACAGATTCCATAGATATGTATCTCTGGGGAGGTGGGTGGGAGGTGGAAGCCAGGATGGAAAGGAAGAGGAAGAAGAACTTGGGAGGAGGGGTGAAGAGTTTGCCACAGGAATAAGGAAGAGGGAGGGTGTCTTCTCGGACAAGGAAACCCCGAATTTCAAGAAGGGAAGGACCCAAGGCCCAAAGTTGCTTGTTTATAATGTGAGGGACTTCAGCCTGTTGCAGACTGTGAAGGTTCTAGAAGGAAGGAGAAAAATGAAACACAGGGATGGAGGAGAGAGAAGGAAGAAGAGTCAGAGCAGAGCCGGGAGAAGCTATTTCCAGTTGAGCTTTCAAAATGGAACCATGATCAGTAGAGAGGAGGGATGCTGAATGGAACCGGAGGAAAGAAGGACATAGGGACAGGAAGATGGCAGATGACACCAAAAACGTCCATTTTCTATAAAGTAGGAAGCAGAGTCAATAATCTGGGTACGGGGTAGGCCAGGGCAGGAGGCAGGCAGGCTCCCGAGTGAGCTACAGGGTCGTCTGCCTCTTTCCAGCCCTTCCTTCCCACCCTACATCTCCCTGTAGCACCCACTTCTTTCCCTCCTCTCTGAGCCCTATGAGTGCCCCTCAGCTACAGGAAGGGGTACCTCAGACCTTGGTCACTCTTTCCTGTCTACTGTGTGTTCCTTTGGCCATTGTCCCCCCATGCTGGTGTGTAAGTATCATGCCGGCAGGGGCCTGGCTTCTCTCTTACTACCATGCTCCTGGTAGCTAGGTCACAGGGCCACAGCAGATACGGCATGTGTGTCTGTGGATGGATAGATAGATGAGCAAAAGATTTGGCAGCCCTTTTCTCCACTGTGGGTAGACATCCCTGCAGCCATGCAGCCCTGCGGCCATTCAGCCCAGGAGTGTAACAGTGGCCATGCCTTTGTGAAATGCCCTTTGAATTTCACCCCCACTTTCTTCTTTGCAAGGTTAGTTCTCTTCCCTTAGCCCAGCACTAAATTCTAAACATAAACTGCCCCTAAATGAGTAAGACAATAACTGGGGCTGAGGATGTGGCTTCATGGTAGATTGCTTGCCTCTTACACAAATGCTCAGAGACCGATAAATGCTTCCAGCACCACAAATAAAAAAGAAGATAATCGCTAATAATCTTTATTTAGATTTACAGAACCCAGAACATGTGCTGATCTTGGGTTACACCAGAATATGTAATAATTCTTATTTTTTTCCTGCTGTCCAATAGCTAACATAAAGTGAGTCAAGTACTACACGGCTTGACTTGTAGAAAACAGACATAGCTGTCTACAGATAGAAACTAGCCAGTTGTAAGAGGCTGCTACATTGTAGCCAGGGAAAAATAAGAAAGGAAGCAGGTGCTCTGAATGATGAAAATCCACCCAGCGGTAGCCTTCCTGCTCACTGCTCCTGACACTTCCTTCTTTTCATGTACCTAACTTCTCTCTGGGAGGAAGCATTGGGGACATCAGCATATTCCTTCTCAGGCACCACTCCTTGAATGAAGCTGGTCTCTTTCCTACCAACATCCTGTTTTGGCTTTTCTGCAGTGAGCCGTCACATTCATATACTGTTCATAGAATACAGAGTTTTGAGTGAGGGCCTCAAATTCCTGTCCTGTGTAGTATTATTCCCAAGCCACCTCTTTAGGACATATGACATCAGGTGAGACCCCTGCCTTCCATCTGCCACTCACCACTGGGGGCGGAGGTAGGTTGAGAAGCAGAGGCCATTGCAAGCATTGGGGAGGGTCATTCTAGCTACCCCTGGATGCCCTGCATTCCTCGGGTTGCCTAAGACATTTTAAGGAACCTCAATGAGCCTAATGCAAGTCTATGTGGGAAGGACTGAGCAGGACATTCCAGGATAAGGATGGTTGACCAAGGTAGAAAAGCAAAGAAGGACAGTGGCTACCCCAGCCTCCACAAGCTCTTCTTTAGAAAGCATTCTGGGGGAGCCAGGGACAATACTTTATTCTTTATTCTTTTTTTTTTTTGTTTTTTGTTTTTTTTTTGTTTTTCGAGACAGGGTTTTTCTGTGTAGCTCTGGTGTCCTGGAACTCACTTTGTAGATCAGGCTGGCCTCGAACTCAGAGATCCGCCTGTCTCTGCCTCCCAAGTGCTGGGATTAAAGGCGTGCACTACCACCGCCCGGCCAATACTTTATTCTTTATCATGAATTCCTGAGACTGGTGACTCATGACTTTAATCTCTAGCACTTGGGAGGCAGAGGCAGGTGGATCTCTGTGAGCTCCAGGTCAGCACAGACTTAACTACATATCAAGTTCCAGGCCAGCCAGGGCCTGTATAAATGAAAGGAAGAAAGAAAGAGAAAATGAAAGGGAAAAGCAGACAAAAAGAAAGACAGGAAAGAAAGAAGAAAGAGAGACAAAGGCACGATGGGGGGGGGGGGCTGGGGAGGAAGATAGATTGCACTGGAAAGTCACACACATTTACAGAACTGTGAAGCACTCCAGGGTCTTGAACTGGGCACCCAGGGAATGGGCTGCTTGCCCCCAGCTTGCTGGTGCCCAGCTTCTGTATCTGGAGCTAGATCCATAAAGCCTCCATAAAGGTTCTGAAACTTTTCCAAGAGATGACACATGCGAAAGAGCTCTGAGGATCACCAGACACCAGGATTATCAAGAGCAAACCCAAAATGCTCTATTTACAATTGCAGTTAACTTCTGGAAGGACAGCTTCCCTTCACGGGGAGGGTACAGAAGACCCACCCATTAGCTGAGCTGCTGGTAGGAGTTGGGAGTGTTCCCCTCTGGGTCATAAAAGGGGGAGATTTAGAGATGGGAACCTGGGAGGACAACTATGAGAACAGGGACAAGCTAAGGCCTAGCACAAGCCAGAGGCTGGTCCAGAGCCTGAAGAAGCCACCGGCAGAAAACGGTCAGGGATGCAGCAGCAAAGATGGCTGTACCACATTCAGTCTGTAGTTGCTCACAGATGCACCTTGTACTCCTCTGGTCTTCTCTTGCCCAAGCCTTGATATGGTCTCCACATCTACCAATGCTTTCTTGAGCAGGTTTGTTTTGGTGGTGTGGGAACCAGGAAAGGGGTTTGGTTCATGAATTGGTGCAGTGCAGTCTTACCCACAGAAGCTGTGAGCCTTTGCTGACCAGGAGGAAATTAATCTTAAATTAATCCACAGGCTTACTAGAAAGGGTTTTGGAAAGCAGGGCATGGGATGAGGGTTTGAACTGATTTCAAAGGCACGGGGAGCTAAGCACACATCAAGCTTGTCACTAGGAGCAGTTCTTGCCTGATTCCTCTCTAGTTGCCTGTCTGTCCGTCACTGGTGATGGTCAGGATGTCCATATTCCCACCTGACCACCTTGCTGCCATGTGTGCTGGGAATGGCCATGTGGAGACTTAAAATTGAGTGTGGACAGGGCGGGGCTACAGAAAGCATCCACTGTCTGCTCATTCTGTGGTCTTCCATTTCTGTGAAAGGCTGGCAAGCTCAGCCTCCACATTTCACCTCCTTCCCCAGCCTTCACACCCTATACCCTGTATCTCCACTTCCGGTGTACCAGCCTGGGTTTTAGACACCTGTGCAAAGGGCCATTTTGCTGTCCTGTTTTAGCTCTTTGGCTCACTGCTGGTGACCCCTTGTTTTTCTATAGTTCCTTGCCAGTGACACAGAGTGAAATATGAGCTCCCTAAAGTCGGCCTGGCATGGCTAAGATCAATCCCAACCCGCACCTACCTACCTCGACAGCCTCAGGACTCCCCCATGTTTCTGTGTCCCATTGAGCTTTTGCTCTGTAAGGGTCCTGCAATTCCACAGACTCCCTGCATCCTCTCTGGTCTTGGGGGTCATTCTGTCAGTTTCAAGCAATGATGCTCAAGAGTCCTGAACTGACCGACCGATGGGCCTCCAGGAAGTGACAGTCTCATGGCTCATATACAGAAGCTCCCTGGGGACAACAGCCTGCTGGCTATCTTGAGGCTCCATTTGCATACCAAGTATTGTGTTTTTTATTTATATATTATGCAAAAGTCAATAAAAATGGAAGGCCTTCCTCTAGATGCATAATTTACAGTTTGGAGTAAAACTGAAACAAAATGGAGAAAATGTCAACTCTCTACCCCTAAACTTGGAAAGCCTTTTATTCTGATGGCTTGAAGATGAGATAGGTACGACACCTCCTCCTGACTAAATCTCCCCCCCCCCCACACACACACACTGTCTATTGCTGGGAGGGCCTCGGGTCCTCCACATGGGCCTTAAGCACATCTTTTCTTGGAGTCAATCTTCAGTTCTCGTGTCAGATGGGATACAATGTATAACTTTCATTTTTATGTAAAAAAGAAAGGGCCATTGTTTACCAGTAACTTCTTAAGTTATTAATAGCTACGAAAATGTGGTGTTGATGTTCTTAAACTAAAATATCCGGCTCCTAGAGTTTGCTGAGGACTCTTAAATAATATTTTGCCAGAAAGTCTAGACACTGTGACTCCTGGGAGTGTCCCCATCTCAGCTCTTAGAAGTAAGGACCTTCCACCCGGAGGAAAAGCTGCTGGCCTGGAAGGGCACAGTCGTGATTAAGGCTAGATGTTATGATACATGAATTTTGTTTGTTTGTTACTTTTGGTTTTGTTGGAGACAGTGTCTCTCTGTGTAGCCCTGGCTGTTCTGGAACTCTATATAGATTAGGCTGGCTTCAAACTCACAGAGATCCAGCTGCCTCCATTTCTCCAGTGCCACCATATCTAGATTGATATATAAAAAAATTATTTTGAGTCTAAAATAATTAGACGTGTGTGAGACGAGAAGCCTAAGTTGACTGAAACTTACATTAAACATAATAAATAGGGGCTTGGGCTTCCAGGGTAAAGGAGAACATGAAGTCTGATAGAACATGAGCGGAACATGTGGGGAGCTTCAGTGGGGATGTGGCGAGCAAGCAAAGGATTTCAGGTGATTTGTAATTATTATTATGACTGATATAGCTTCTTCATCAATGCATTTATCATGGGGTATCTAGGATATGCACACATGTTAACACTATATATGGGGCTAATGACTTCAGTAAATTCATACTTATTGCTATTTAAATATACATTATGACCATTAAATCTGTTGTTGAGGGAGACATATTTATGTAAAACATAGTTACATATTTAAGTATTTGCTTTGGATGATGTTTCCTTTGTGGTTTTTTGTGGGTTTGTTTACGTTGAGAATTATTCATGGCAAGTACTTTGCCACTAAGTACATGTCCAGCCCATGCCTCTTTAAAATCACATGCAATATTTGACTAAAGCGAATGGGTTAATCAATGTCCTCGTAAATGAATGTACTGACATTGTTTTATATACAGAATTATACATTTTTGGTGGAGGGTTGAGGCAGGGTCTCTCTACATACTCTTGGATGTCCTGGAAGTCACTATGTAGATGAGGCTGGCCTTGAACTCAGAGATTGACTTGACTCTACCTCTCCAGTGCGTGATTAAAGGTGTGGCTATAAAATGATGTTTCAATAGAAAACCCTGTGAGGAGGTTTATACTCTGCTATATGGAAGTATAGGAACATACAGTAATCAGTACGGTATCCTTATTTTGTATTCTGGCTTGCTAGTCCACTAAATAATGATGTTGTGGTTAGTATTCCATTAAAAACAGTGTCAGGCTGGGCAGTGGTGGCACTCGCCTTTAATCCCAGCTCTTGGGAGGCAGAGGTAAGTGAATCTCTGTGAGTCCAGAACAGCCAGGGCTACACAGAACAGACAGAGAAACCCTGTCTGGGGGGGGAAAAGGATGTCAGCTCAGAATGCAAATCCTGTAGAACTAACAAGTACTTATGCATAATGAATGGCTATCTCCATTGATATTTAAATTCGTTATGGTCTAGCTGTGATGCCTGCACATGTCAACACAGTGTTCGGGCCAATAATTGGACTGGCAGCTGCCCACAATGTCGTGCTGCTGCATGTGTGTCTCAGCATGATAGCTTATCATGCTGGGACAGCTGCACATTAATCTTGAGTCTGATTTATTTTATCATAGGACTCAATTCTATTCATACACGCTCAGTCCTCATAGCTTATTGCCTTGCCTAGCAAATTTGTCTGCCTACAGTTAGGAAATATATCTATTTGCTAGGGGGAAAAAAAGGAAACAGAAGGGGGGAGAAAGGGAGGAAAAGGAGCAGGGAGAGATAGATGAAGGGAGAAGGGAAGAGAAGGAAGGGAGAAGGGAGACAGGGGGATGGGAAGAAGAGAGAAGGGGAGAGGCACTCTATCCTGACAAACTTCTGGAGAAGCTGGTATTGAGGTCTGTGGCATAATACACGAATTTTTAAAAAAATCATTTTTGAAGAGCTAGAGACATGGCTCAGTGGCTAAGAACAATGACTACTCTACTAGAGGATTCCCAAGTTCCATTCCCAGCCCTGCGTTGTGGCTCACAACCATCTGTAACTTCAGTTTCAAGGATCTGATCTCTCCTCCAAGGACAACAGGCATGTATGGGATACACAGACATACATGCAGGAAAAATTCCCAAACACAGAAAATAAATACTTTTTATAAGAAAAAGAAAAAAAAAAAAGAATTGAGAACCTTGATTTCCAGAGGTCAAAAGCAGAAGGCTCTATCAAGATCTCACGCCAGCCGAACACCTCTGAGTCCCGAGGCTTCTGAAGGTCAGCAGGTGCCTTATAAATCCCAGACACCAGAAACTGAGCGCCAAGGTACCAAGAGGCATGCTGCTCTGATTCTTTTGTCCAAGAGCACCAAGATGTAGCCAGAGTTTACAATGTGTAGCGCAGTGAGGGTCCTCTACCAATCAAATACCAGTATTACAGACACTATCCAGACAATGATAATTCCTTACACTTTACACAGCTTACTCCCAATTGTGACTTCATCCTTCAAGGTAAACTTATGCCTGGCACACACACTGGAGGAGTTGGTCACTCAGCAGCAATGTCAAGTGGGCTTTTCTAGGCCACTGTTTCTCCAGTTGTACCCGGCTGTGTACCACAGCGTCAAGCGACAGTCCCCTCAGCCCATGCCTGTGAGGTTGCCTATTTGCCCACATGTCTAACAGCAACGTGCACAGATGATTATGGTGGAAAAAAGCAAGAAATTGTTCTTAGGAAAGTTGAAGCACTTACCTAGACTGCCAGGGTGTTCGCTGAAAGCAACTGGAGAGACAGCTGTGGACTGAGGGCTTTACTTAAGCACAGCTGGGGAGAGGCTTGATCGCCCACATATCCTCACTCACCCTTGGAGGCAACAGGCACCAGCCTGACCACACTTCCTCTTTCTGGTCAGCCCATGGCAGTTATCCCCACTCTAGTGATGCTAACTACCCCAAGTTTTTTTGTTTGTTTGTTTTTTGTTTTTGTTTTTGTGGTTTTTTTTTTTTTTGAAGCTAGAACCTTCCCACTGCCCTTCATGGCTCCAGCAGAGGCCCATGAAGGCTGGTCATGGTGTGAAAGGGGGTCCTGAGAGGAATCAGGCTCCAGAGTGAGTGAGTGAGGGGTTGCCCCAGGGGAAGTCTCCCTTACACATTCCTGGGCATGGTCATGTGGGACTCAAGAAGAGAGACAGGTCCCTGAGTCCACCCAGAGATGCATGGTGGGAGATGGGAGACAGATGCATCATCTCAGGAGAGTGGCTCTTGAGCCCCTGGACCTGTTGACCCAACTTCTGTTTAGAGGAGTCAAGAGAAAGGCTGATGGTCTCTAAGAGAGTGTGGTGGCGATACCTAGAGTGTAGCCTAGGCTGTTCTTGAACTTGTGATATTCCTACTTCTGTCTCCCAAGTACTAGATTACAGGTGCATGCCCGCCACACCCGGTCAGTGGACAGTATTCAGTGAATTGAGTCATTTCCTACCACACTGTGGGACAGAATTCCCAATGATGCTCAGAGCCTCTAAAAATGGAAGTTTGGGGTGGGGAAACAAAGAAACTACCTGCCTTGTAGAAGTAGCTGCTTATGATGAATAGTCGCTTCAGGGCAGCACTGATGCGTGTGAGGTCTACCTTCAGGGAAGGGGGTGCTCTGGCACTCAGGAACAATGATGACAACCAAAGTGACTGGGAAAGGTTCCCCACCTGCCCAGGAGATGCTCACATGTAGCATTCACTGATGTTTACGGTGTAAATATTCCTATCCTGGCCAATTTTAAAATATCAGCATGACATCAAGGGACTTGGAATCGGGAGGAAAGTGCACACAGGCAGCTCTCTCTCCCAAGCCTTCTGGGCCAACTGCATTGCATTGTTAGGAGCCACTGTTATGTACTGTTGGGGGCTAGGACTCCACCAGGGTTTCACATTTCTTATCTCAATAGACCTTCACTTTTTTTTTATAAAAGATTTATTTATTTATTATATATAAGTAGACTGTAGCTGTCTTCAGACACATCAGAAGAGGGCATCCAATCTCGTTACAGATGGTTGTGAGCCACCATGTGGTTACTGGGATTTGAACTCAGGACCTCTGGAAGGGCAGTCAGTGCTCTTAACTGCTGAGCCATCTCTCCAGCCCCTAGACCTTCACTTAATTGGATTATTTCCTTTGTTTCTCCGACCACTGAAGCGTGTGGAGGTTCTTCCATGGACAGTTTTTCATGCTGGGGAGGTGACCCTCCACACAGACTTGGCCACATGCAAAGCTTGTGCTCGTCTCTAATCAACTTAACTAAAACTTAGTTGCTCAAAAATTGTCCTAAGCTAGATATAGTGGTGCACGCCTGTAATCCCAGCACTGGGGAGGCAGAGGCAGGAGGATTGCTGCCAGTTCAGGGTCATCACAGGCTATGTTGTGAGAGCCTGTCTCAAAACAAACAACAGCCCTACCTTTTAAACAGCAAATTCAAAAATTACCTTCTGAGAAGTTAGCCAGAGCTCCTGCGGGAACAGAGTAGCCTAGGCTAGCAAACCTATGGTCCTTGGCTTGTGCTCCATTTATCCAGTCATTTTGCTTTCTTTGGGGTCCCCAATTAAGCTGTGACATTGCAAACTCTATAAATATACCATGTCCAACAATCTGAAGCAAGTTTAAGCCCTAGAAGGCAAAAGATCAAAATTCCCAGCCCAGTTTGTCAAGCAACTTTCAAGTAGCCCCTTCCTTCTGCTGTGTCTGTTGCCTTAAAATCAGTTTTCCATCACCTAATGTCTGTGCCACTCTCCAAGCAGAACCATTGTTCAATGAAACAATTAATGAATGATAGTTCATGGATAGACCATCTTAATACACACACCATTCTTAAGTTGTTTCTTTTTTTTTTTTTTTAAGATTTATTTATTATTTATTTATTACAAGTACACCGTAGCTAGCTTCAGACACACCAGAAGAGGTTGTCAGATCTCATTACGAGTGGTTGTGAGCCACCATGTGGTTGCTGGGATTTCAACTCATGACCTTCGGAAGAGCAATTGGTGCTCTTATCTGCTGAACCATCTCACCAGCTTAAAATCAGTTTTCAATAGATGAACATTAAGTTGCTCTCAGGATTCTGCTATGAGATCTTCCTTCTGTCCCCCTCCACTTTTTGATAAATAAAAAAATGGCATCTTTTAAAGATACACAATGTAACACACGACTTGATGCATATGCTCTGTAGAATGATGACCACACTCAGGCTGATTAACAAATCCATCACTTGAGACAGTTTAAAAATTAAATTAGGATTTATTTTTAAACATTTTGTAGTCTGTGTATATCTATGTGAGTATGACCCATGCATGCAGATGCCCTTAGAGGTCAGCAGAGGGACTGGCTTCTCCAGAGCAGTGTTATAATTGGCTATGAGCAACCTGATGTGGGTGCTGGGAACTGAATCTGGGTCCTTTGCAAAAGTAGCAGGCGCTCCTAACTGCTGAGCCCTTCCTGCAGCCCCCTCATTTTCTTTGTGAGGAAACTTAAGGCAGACTTTCTGAATTTCAAGTTGTATAGAAGGTTCCTGGGATTTGAACCCAGGGAGGCCAGGCAGATAGTCCACCACTGAGCTATATCTTTTTACCTTTTATTTAGAGACAGATTTGTCGTTAAACTTGTCCAGACTGTTTTTGAACTCTGTGTGAATCCTCGCAGGCCTTGAGAACCCTATCCTTCTGCCTTAGCCTCCAACACACACAAAAGCCACAATTTTCATATGTGAACTGTGAGGGTTTACTTCATCAGCCTGGTGCTGGACAGTACAAGGATTAGAGAAAAGAGTCAGATGAAGAACCCACCACCGAGAGTCGCTGGGGTCTGGGGACACAGCCCAGAAGCATGGCAATGGCCTAGCACATTGAGACACTGGAGTCAATCCCCAGCTCTGCACAAATGAAACAAATGAGAATGGCAGCTAACGGGGGTCCCTTTAAGGAACTTAGGAAGGGGAAGGCATGGTATTACACAGGCAAGCCCCATCTTCACTCCGTGCTAGGCTCCACACTCACAGGGAAGACTCACAGTCCAGCAGCTTGTGGATGGAGCTCATGTTTTGCAAGACATTAGGGATCCTAAGTAATGACTAACCTAAGGGATAGGTGCGTGTGGAAGGAAAGGTGACAGATGAACAGATCTAAGTGGTACCATTTGGTCTAGGCCTTCAAGGTGCTCAAGAAGTGGATAGCACGGGAACAAACAGACCCCAAGTGGAACAGCAGAAGACTGTATGGTTGACCAGGCTAGACTGTATTAGGCAGGTGGATATCTAAGAGCAGTCTACAGCCTATCCAGGGCATCTGGACCTACCCATTCCCATGCCACCTTCCCACTTCCCCTGACCTTACATCTTGTCTTTATACCACACGAAGAGGGCAGGAAATTAGGGTAGCCAGACTTAGCCTTCTTTTTGCACTTCTGAACTGTTACCTGCAGATCTCAGTGGCTAACGGATGCCCCAAGGACTCTAGATTAACTCACTGAGACTGGAAAGATGAAGTGCGCACTCTGGTGGTCATATGTGGTACTTCTACTTAAGAAGCTGGAGCTCTGTCATCTCCCAAGGAAATATCTAAACACAAGCACGTAAAGTGAGGAGTGAGAGACTGCTTGTCTGATTAGATGACACCCAGATGGATTCTAGTCTATTCCTCATTCCATGGTTCTATGCCTTCTGATCACAAAACTGCTGGTGCTGAAGTCTTTGCTTGTGGTGTGTGGTATGGATTGAAGTCCTCTTGGTGGCAGCTGATCCCCTTGAAGGGAGTGCTCCCTAGAGTGTGGAGGCCTGAAAGTTTCATATAATGTATTTTGCTACCTTAAAACATAGTACATAGTAGGGCAACATCTCACAGAAAAACTCATTCCATATAAATAAAAGATTTGACTTTAAAACAGAAAATTGCTAGGCAGTGGTGGCACACGCCTTTAATCCCAGCACTTGGGAAGCAGAGGCAGGCAGCTTTCTGAGTTTGAGGCCAACCTGGTCTACAGAGCGAGTTCCAGGATATCCAGGGCTGTATAGAGAAACCCTGTCTCGAAAAACCAACCAACCAACCAACCAAACAAACAAACATAAAATTATGGGGGATGGAGGAGGTGGCTCAGTCAGGTAAGTACTGAGTGTGCAAGGATGAGGATCTGAGTTCAATTTCAGAATCCCTGTGAAAAGTCACGTGTGGCAGTACATGTTTGCAATCCCAGCACTGAGGAGGTGGGAACAGGAGGATTCTTAAGGACTTAGGATCTCTGGAACTTGCTAGCCTGCCATCCTAGACTAATTGGATAGCCTCAGGTTGCAATGAGACATCTTGTCTTAAAAAGAGGTGGTAGCTACTGGGGAACATCATTTGAGTCTGACCTCTACACCCATGAGCTTCCACGTGTGTGCTCCCCAAGTGCATGCACACTCATACTCACATATATGCATAAATACAGATGCAAATAAAATTAAAAGAACAGAAAAAATGTGTAGTTTTCTTTTTAAAATAACCAAGAGAAGGGAAGGACTTCAGAGCTTGCTACAAAATAAAAAAAAATAGGAGAGAAAATATTAATAGATAGGTGGCTTCAGCTATCAAGACATACCTAGAGTCACATGGAAAAAGGGAATCCCAGCTGAAGAACTGTCCAAGCGTGATTGGCATGTGGCCATGTTTTCCTAGTTGCTAATTGATGCAGGAGGGCCCAGCCAACTGTGGATAGTGCTCTCTCTAGGCAGGTGGGATGGGTTGTATAAGAAAAGTTGCTGAGCAAGCCAGACGAAGCAAGGTTGTAAGCATCACTCCTCCATAGTTTCTGCTTCAGTTCCAGCCTCGAAGTCCCTCATTTGAAATCCTGCCCTGGCTTACCTTGATAATGGACTTCCTTTCCCAAGCTGCTTTTGTTTATTGTCTTAGTTTATTGTCTACTGCTGTGGCAAAGTGCCATGATCAAGGCAAGTTCTAAAAGAAAGCATTTAAAGGGAGGTTTGCTTATAGTCAAAAGGTTAGTCCATGACTATTCTATGAGGTGGAGAGCATGGTAGCAGTCAGGTAGACATGGCACTTGAGCAGTAACTGAGCACTAACATACTGAGACAACAACCAGAAGGCAGAAAGAGAGAGAGAAAGAGAAGGAAAGAGGGTGGGGAGAGAGAGAGAGAGAGAGAGAGAGAGAGAGAGAGAGAGAGAGAGAGAGAGAGAGAGAGAGAGAGAGAGAGAGAGAGAAACACTGAGAAGGGAGAAGAGCTTTGAAACATCAAAGCCCACCTCCAGTGACACACCTCCTCCAACAAGGCTACGCCTCTTAATCCTTCTCAAACAGTTCCACCAGCCAGGAACCAAGCATTTGCACATATGAGTCTATTGGGGCCATTCTCATCCAAACCACCACAGTCATAGTGTTTATCACAGCAGTGGAAAGCAAGAGAGGATATCGTTTTCAAAAGCACTTGAAGAATGAGCAAACCACCTACAAGGTGGAAAGGCTAGATAACTGAGTGGGGGTAGTAGCTACTTGGTCCCTTAATGAAAAAGATTTCAAGTTCCTAACTTGAAAATACTTTTTTTCAAACCAAAGAGGAGTAAATATTTTTAAAGAAAACTGGGTAAAAGTTATGAATAGGAAAATCATAGAAGGAACACAAGATGAAATGATTACATATCACCAATAAGATAAGAAACACAGGAGCTGGAGAGATGGCTCAGCGGTTAAGAGCACTGACTGCTCTTCCAAAGGTCCTGAGTTCAAATCCCAGCAACCACATGGTGGCTCACAACCGTCTGTAATGGGCAGTTGTCCTTAAGCCACCCATGATTGCAGACCTTTCCTTGTGCCCACTGTCACCATTCCAGATGTAAGAAGGTGACTAGATATAGGGGCCACACTGGTGTCTCTTGTTCTCTCTCTCCCTCTCTCTCTCTCTGCAACTTTTTCTCAAACCCATGAAAAAAGTCACAGCTTTGCTTTCATGGCATGTTCACCAACATATCTGTTTCTCTGTGGAACCATAACACAGAAGTATACATCTCCAGGAGGGGCAGAGGGAGCCAGGCCACCTGTTTTCTGTCTCAATGAAGAAGTCGTCTCAGTTCTGGAATGACTTTTATGGGTAGTTAATGTTAGATTTTTTTTTTTTCAACACAGGGTTTCTCTGTGTAGCCCTGGCTATCCTGGAACTCACTCTGTAGACCAGGCTAGCCTCGAACTCAAATCCACCTGCCTTTGCCTCCCAAGTGCTAGGATTAAAGGCGTGCACCACCACATCCAGTAAAAGACATTTTTTAAATTAAGAGGTAAGATCATAGCTAAGGCTACATAATACAACCCTATCTCAAAAAAATAATCATGAACCTTACAATGTTTCCCATTTATTATTTAATTCTCACTAGCCAATCAGGGATCCAGGCGGATGTTATAACAGGTTTAAAAGAAAGTCCAGAAGAGACCATGTTTGTAGACAGGAATATTGGAATGAATGTGTGGATAAGCAAACTCTTTCATTTTTCAGAAGGGAGTGGGATGTTGCTATAGTCCAGATGTTGGATGTCTGGCAAAGGCTCATGTATCAAATAAAGGCTGGGCCTCTGCTCATGGAGCCTTATGGATGTGTGTCTTAGTCAGGGTTTTAATCCTGCACAAACATCATGACCAAGAAGCAAGTTGGGGAGGAAAGGGTTTATTCAGCTTACACTTCCACATTGCTGTTCATCACCAACAGAAGTCAGGACTGGAACTCAAGCAGGTCAGGAAGCAGGAGCTGATACAGAGGCCATGGAGAGATGTTCCTTACTGCTTTGCTTCCCCTGGCTTGCTCAGCTTGCTTTCTTAGAGAACCCAAGACTCCCAGCCCAGGGATGGCACCACCCACAATGGGCCCTCCCACCCTTGGTCACTAATTGAGAAAATGTCCCACAGCTGGATCTCATGGAGGCATTTCCTCAAGGGAGGCTCCTTTCTCTGTGATAACTCTAGCTTGTGTCAAGTTGACACACAAAACCAGGCAGTACAACATGTTTAGAACCTATAGGAGTTAGGAGTTAGAGCCCAGTGGAAGAAGGTTGGATCACTGGGGCATCTGCCATGTTGCCATGAAGTTAGTTAGCAGCTTAGCAGCTTCCTCCATCACTCTCAGGCTCTGTCTAGTGCTGCGATGAAACACCATGACCAAAAGGAAATTGGGGAGAAAAGAGTTTATTTGGCTTACACATCACAGTTCATCATCAAAGGAAGTCAGGACAGGAACTCAAGCAAGGCAGGAACCCAGAGGCAGGAGTTGATGCAGAGGCCATAGATGAGTGCTGCTTACTGGCTTTCTCTTCATGGCTTGCTCAGCCTGCTATGAGGTGGCTCCATACACAATAGGCTAAACTTTCCCCCATAGATCACTAATTAAGGCTTGCCTACAGCCTGATCATATGGAGACAATTTCTCAGTTGAGGCTCCTTCCTCTCCAATGACTCTAGCTTGTGTCAAGTTGACATAAACTAGCCAGCAAATGCTCCAAATCAAAAGAGAGGAACAGCCATTTACTGAAATGGAAAAACTGTGAATTAAAATGCAACTTTCCTTTTTAAAAGTAATTTTTCTCAGCTGGGCAGTGGCTCACACCTTTAATCCCAGCACTCATGAGGCAGAGGCAAGAAAGAATTTCCATGGATAGATAAGAGCTACTTCTGCATTGCAGGGCCATGGAGCCATGGCCAACAACCCAAGTGTGATGTACATACATACATACATACATATACACACACATTATCTGATTCCTTTTGAATTCTCCAGTGAGCTCAGATATGAAGGACCTGAGGGACTTGCTTCAGGGTCATCCAAGAAGAATGAAGCAAGGCTGAGTCCCAGAGCCTTTGAGCGCAGGAGGCACATCCATTTTAAGACAGAAGCAAAGCTACAGCGGAGGGCTGTGGGCTACTCAGGCTGCCTGGCTTGGCCACGCCCCCAAGAGCGGCTGTGGATGCTCTCTAAACTGGTGAGGCTCCAAGAGCCTAGCCGGGATGGGGTATTCTAATTCTAGGGCTGGAGGGAGAAATGACAGGCTTGCGCCCCAAAGAGCTCTAGGAGTCTTGGAAGGAAGAACCTTCTGGGGGAGCATTTTAGGCTCCCTGCCCTCCCCCAACCATATCACCTTCTCCCTGACTCTGCTAAAGCTGAGTGGAAAGAGCTCGCTGAATTACCTACTGAACTGAAAAAAGTCTCAAAATTCACAATCTGCTTGGAAGCCGAGGCAAGATCATCTCATGGGAGTTCTGGGCTAGCCTGGTCTACCGCGAGAGCTCCAGGACAGCCAGGATTACATAGAGAGACCCCGTCTCAACAAACAAAGAGACCTGATAGTTTGGCTGGTACCACGAACCCCTGCCCCTACCTCCATCGAGGTTCTTCCTGAGATCTTTCCTTAGAAATGATAAATTACAGAAATTTTGGAGCTATTCCCACTAGAAGCTGCCCATTGTTCCCCTTGCTGGTTATCTGTTAAATTATACAGCAGCCCCTCCCACCTACATGTAAAGGAGCCCAGCAGAGGCCATCTTTGCCTGTTCCCATAGCAGATATGCAGAAAGCAGGGAGTGCCTGGCCTGTAGGTTGAGAGGAAGAGCAGAGGAAGGTGAGCTCTGGAGAGCTCAGAGTCCAGACAGGGAAAAGCCAACCTTACCAGAATCAGAATCCCTACACACAAACACACACACACACACACAGACACACACACACAGACACACACACACAGACACACACACA
>JADRCD010207679.1:0-13484 GCA_019843815.1 Montemys delectorum
GGGGGGGGGTCACATTTGGATGGCAGTTGATATTTCCAACCAAATCTAAATACTTTTGTCATTGGTATAGAAGGTTACTTAATGTCAACCCTGACAAGACCCTCCCCACCCCATCCCATTTCACATATACTCATTGAACATCTTTCCAATGCTGGGTACTGTGCCATGGACTTAACTCTACCGTAGGTAAAGAGAGGGACTTAGTTTTTGTCTTTGGGAGACATTTTTTTATCACAGCAGTCTTAGAGATCAACCTACTCTACACTAAAATGGCCAGGCATCTCACCTCCCTTTCTCCCCCGAAGCTAGAGCCCAAGTACATGATCTGGCCTCAGTCAGTTGCACTTGCATGTCCCAGCCTTCTACTCAGGATCTGGTGGTCCACAAGAGTGGCAATGAAGGGTTCTTTCCAGTGACTGCCCTAGCTCCCACTCTCCATCCATTCCAAGAGCAGTGGTCCCAGCAGTGATGCTGGGTGTCCAGCATCAGCCATGTTGGTGGGGAAAATGGCTATGACACCCAGCATTGACTGAGTAGTGGAGATAAGATACAAAATGTGTCAGATGCACATTTTTTTTAGTTTTAGAAGTTAACTACTTCAAGAAGACATAAAAATTTCCATTTGTGCCGGGTGGTAGTGGCACACACCTTTAATCCCAGCACTTGGGAGGTAGAGGCAGGCGGATTTCTGAGTTCAAGGCCAGCCTGGTCTACAGAGTAAGTCCAGGACAGCCAAGGCTACAGAGAGAAACCCTGTCTCAAAAAACCAAAAAAACAAAAAAGTTCCATTTGCAGTATTGAATATAACATTAATGGAGCAAGGCTATCTCTTGAGGTGTATGAAGTTAATTTTTCAGAAATGAAGCTCTGGAATAGTTGGATCTTTGGATATCCTTTGTGATGTCAGTTTCCTGTGTCCTGAGGGTCTGATAGCTGAGAGTAGAGCATCGAGTGACAGTGGTTTTTTGTTTTTTTTTTCTAGGAAAATGATCCATCTGTGAGACTGAAAATTGCATCACTGTTGGGATTGTTATCAAAGACTGCAGGGTTCTCTCCAGACTGCATAATGGATGACGCCATCAACATCCTACAGAATGAAAGTAAGCTGCAGTAAGAGCTGTATAGTCAGAGCACACGTCTTTAGTTCCTGTGTACAGAATTTACAATGAAGTTTGCTGTTAGTTGGCATAAAAAGAACATTTTTTTACAAGCTAGGGTCTTACTCTAGCCCAGGCCGTCCTGTAACTTACTAGGTACCCAGGATGACCTAAAACTTGAAACTGCCTGTCTGAGTCTCCTGGGGTTATGTGCATAAGCCTCGTGTCTTCTTCTTAAAAAGGAATTTGAAGATGGTTTAATCAAGACATAGACATGTATTTATTTTAAGGATAAAATATATTTTTGTGGTCTAGGGATATGGCTGAGTTGGTAAGCATGGGTAAGAATGCTTATCTGGCCTAGCATTCATGGGGCTGTGGGTTTAGTCTCCATCTCTACATAAGCTGGGCAGGTCATACATAGCTCAGTTGACGAGTGCTTACCTAGAATGAAGTCCTAGGTTTGAAACCCTCCCTCCCTCCATCACCACATAAAGTGCACATGGTGGCTCACAATGTAATCTTAGCACTTGGAGATAGAGGTAGGAGACTCAAAAGTTTAGGGTCATCCTTGCCTGCATAGGGAATTAAAAGTCAGACTTAAGGTTCTTGTCTCTGTCTATAGCTTTATTTTAATAGCTATTGTTGTGACCTTAAAAAGTGCTGTATATTTATCACAGCTTATTTAACATAGATATTAATTTCCTTTTAAAAAATAATTCCAAAAGCCAGGCAGTGGTGGCACATGCCTTTAATCCCAGCACTTGGGAGGCAGAGGCAGATGGATTTCTGAGTTTGATGCCAGCCTGGTCTACAGAGTGAGTTCCAGGACAGACAGGGCTACACAGAGAAACCCTGTCTTGAAAAAAAAAATTCCAAGTATTTTTTTTGTTTTGGTTTGACTCTTTGGTACTTTTGAGACATGGTCTCACTATGTGTAGGTCTGGTTGGAATTCACTGTATAGATCAGGTGAGCCTCACAACTCACAGATCTGCCTGCCTCCTTCTTGAAGTCTTGAGGTTAAAGGTATGCATCTCCAAGTATATTTTTTAAATGTTATTTTATAGCTGGGCAATGGTGGTACACACTTTTCATCCTAGCACTTGGGAGGCAGAGGCAGGCCATTCTCTGTGAGTGCGAAGCCAGCCTGGTCTACAGAGCAAGTTCTAGGGCAGCCAGGGCTACACAGAGAAATGGTGTCTTGAAAAATGAAAAAAATAACAAAAAGTTTTATGTTTTTTTTGTATGCATGTGTGCACGTGCATGCGTGCGTGCGTGCGTGCGTGCATGCATGCGTGGTTTGCTCAAGTTTTACTTTTGCTTTTCATGTTTTCTTAGGAGACAGTTCCTCTGTCTAGCCAGTAATTTCAGCTGATCACAGGTTTGTTTAATAGTCACTTGTCAAGAACCCATTTGATCATTGTGATGGGAAAGTGTATTCGATCAGAATTTCCAGAAGAGTCTTATATAAAGATGATCTGGTTGAGAAGATTGACATAGGCCTTTTGTTTGTTTGGTATTTGATTTGGCTCTTTGCCATTTATTAGGTATTTTGAGACAATGGCGGTGAATAGTATGGTCTTTGTCTTCAAGCATCTTTCTGTTTCTGGTTTAGTGTGATGGGAAAGTTAGTAAAGTTTAATGCCTTGTGTAGAACCAAGAGGAGATGGACAATTAATCTCTTGGGGATTAGGATAAACTCCAAGGATTATTAAGTGCACCCTGAAGGCTGAGAGGACAATTTCTAGGTAGTCAAGTTAGCCTGAGAGAGATGAATTAGAAGTGCAAGTGTTTGGAAAAAGTACTAGAAAAGACTTAAGAGTAGCCAGGGGTGGTGGCACACACCTGTAGTCCCAGCACTGGGAGATGGAGGCAGCAGCTTCAGAGTCCTGCATCATTTTTGGCTACCCTGAGAGTTCAGGGCTACATGAGACTTGTCTCAAAAGAAACATGGACAAGATTGAACATTTGAAGAGATGAGTTACAAAGGGCAGGTTAGAGGCTGTGGAGAATGGTATGTCTGCATGTTCGGATGGTACTTGGAAGGCTTTTTTTTTTCATCTTCGTGTACCATTTTTTTTTTTCTTTCATTTTGTTTTTGTTTCTCAAGAAAGGGTTTCTTGTTGGAACTCACTTTGTAACTCAGAGTTCCACCTGCCTCTGCCTCCCAAGTCCTGGGTTTAAAGGTGTGCACTAGCACACTCAGCTCAGTGTTTATTTGTTTGTTTGTTGAGACAGGCAATGTTTTCCTGCTTTAGTCGACTTCTGATTCACTAGCCACTGATTCTAAATGTATTTGAAGGACCTACTTTGTGCATAGGACTATTCCCAATCCTGTCTTAAATTTCCAAGACCCAATTCCTTTGGAAATTTAGCTTTTAGTTGGGGGGATAAAAGATTAGACAGAAACAGGTAAGTAAGTGAGTATATAAGAATCTACGTTCTTCCCCGAAGTAAATTAGTGCTGACAGTGTTCTCTTGGAAGTTTGTAATTCACCCTTTCCTCTTTTCTAGAGTCTCATCAAGTCCTAGCTCAACTGTTAGACACTTTGCTTGCAATTGGCAGTAAATTACCAGAAAATCAAGCTACCCAAGTGCGATTAGTTGATGTGGCCTGCAAGGTAAGAGGATGAATGGTTTCATTCTGGAACAGAGAAGCTGTTGGATATTTGTGAATTCTCTGCCCTGTTTTTAAACAAAATCTCAAACATTCGATTTTACTAACTCAGGAGCCAGGTGCAGGGTGAAAGCCTGCTAGCTCAGAGAGGCAGAGAAAGAACCCTACTGACCTTCCTCAGCTGACACCTGAGAAGGAGAAGGAAGCTCCCCTCCATGCCAGCTCAAAAAACTCTCAAACTCGATGTCCTCCTTCTACTGCCTGGTGTCTCTCTATCTGTCCTCCTGACTTCCTTTTACTCTATTGGTTATTCCCTATGTTCACTCCCTGTCAACTGGTTGCTTGCTCTGCCTCTTGACCTGGGGTTGACTTTATTAATCCTGTTTACAATTAAAGGTGTGTGCTAGGGCTGAACCACACCACAACTTGAAATGGGGTTTTCCAGTGACCAGCACAATCTTGGGGTCAGATACCCTGCAACACTGCCCAGTGTCATCCTCAGAGTGACACTTTTAAGAACTCTCTGTGACAGTAAAAGCTGCTCTTTTAGTCCTTGGTGTTTGGAAACTAAGCTAAGTGCTGTAGTAATTCCTAAACAAACACATTTATGAGTTTATTGGGTGTGGGGGACAGGAGAGTCCTGACACATATTGGAAGTCAGAGGACTTCTTGTGGTTGGCTTTTTCCTTTCATGTGTCTTGAGAGGTACCAAACCTGGCTGCCAGAGCCTTTACCACTGAGCTGACCTGCTGACTCTATGTGATGATGATTCTGTGAGAAAGAGTAGCTTGCATTAAAGTAGTGAAAAGAAGGAAGATGTGAGATGGTAGATTTTGAGAATTATTTAGGAAGTAGTATGACATTGATTTTAGTTATTTGTTTGTTTTTATTTTTTCTGATCCAGGCTTGCCTCATACACTTGCTATGTAGTTCCACTTGCCTTTGCTTCCCAAGGCATGTACCACCACACCAAACCTGTTTTTATTTTTTGACAGACTACTACTGTTACCAGAGATGTGATTTGCTGACTCTATTAATGTGAAAATAGTGGCACTTTGTGGCCTAATAAAATACACAACAATTGGAGGCTGGCTTTCTTTTAACAAATTTGTAGGTGGTGGCACATTTCTGAGTGCGTGTATGCACATATGTGTGTGTGTGTGTGTGTGCGCACAAGTAAGCCAGGGGTCAATGCCAGGCGTCCTTCTTTATTGCTCTCTATTTTGAGACAAGGTCTTTTACTGACCTTGAGTTCTCTTTTCTGGCCTGTAAGCCCCTAGGACCTGCCTGTCTACACCCTACTCCACTGGGGTTACAGGCGCACTGGGCCTCCATGATGGGGGCAGTGCTGGAGGAGCTGGAATCAAGTGTCCATGCTTGAGTAACAGTCACTACTCACTGAGCCATGGCCCCAGCCCCACTTGGCAGTTCTTAATGATGATGGCTATGATGTGACCTGTGGGGGAAGGATATCATGAAATTAAGTTTGTTGCCTGGAGGGCATGACTCAGTGTGCTAAGATTGAGTAATATGTTGGTCATGCGTCACTGTTGTCTGGTTACCTTAATAGAGGCTAGAAGACTTTAGTTCAGCTGAAACTCAAAGCAGGTGTGACGTATCTTCAGGGCTTGTTTCAGGTAGTAGTGTGGTTATGAAAATGATGTTTCCATACAAAATACGAGTCACTTTAAAAACTAATAACTGATGGTCATCATCTGCCTCATATCTGGGTTTTATATTTTCTGTTCAGTGTCATTTTTGTGGATGTTTTGAGCACTTATAAATGAGGCTTTGTGGAGACAGAAGAGCAGGGTTTAACGTTTTAAAAAAATATTATTATTCTGTGAGTGAGTGTGTGTGTGTGTGTGTGTGTGCGCGCGCACACACACACGTGCAGAGGTCAAGATGACAACTTTGTGGCGTTGACTCTCTTTCCACCTTTATGTGGGTCCCAAGGATTGAACTCAAGTTTCTTAGGCTTTTAAGGCAAGCACTGTTAACTTGTTAAGCTATCTCGTCAGCCCTCACAGTTTTCTTTTCTTAGATAATGTGCGGGCAAAGAATTAACTGAGGAAAAATGCTTGATGGAACATTTTTTTTTTTTCATGCCTTGAGATTAGAATCCAAGGGTTTAGACATGGTAGGCAAGACTTCTACTAGTGAGTCACACACTCAGACCCTGAGTGAGCCATTTTACAATGGGGATTCCCATGCTGAGAGCACAGCTTCTTGAAAAGGAGCTTTCTCATGAAATTTCCTTTGTCTCCTGCCCATGTAAGCCTATGGTAGAAGGTAAGAGCCTGTGCAAAGCTGGGCAAGTGTTCTGCCACTGAGTTACTGCTACAGCTCTAACCCAGTTATTCTTTACTTATGAATTTGGGAATTGTTGAGTTAGAGCAGGAGAGCATTGCATGATTTCTAAGAATGCAGCTGTGTTCCTACATTAGAGACAGAGTGACAGAGACATGGGGCAGGGGCAGGGGGCAAGAAGGAGAGTGAAGGGAAGGTAGAACTGCATATTTAAATCAATGATTTCATGCATAGAAAAAAAGCTTGACATTTGGACCTGAAGGAAATAGATAACCTGTTTTGGCAGTTGTATGTGTGGCTGCTACCTCCTGGAACTGTGTGTGTAACTTTTTACTGTCCTTACTGTTGTAAGTGATAGTAGCAATAGCCAATATTAATTCTATGGTTTAAAGCATATAAAGTTATTTTAAATATATTTTTGTTTCTAAACTTGGCTTTTTTGATAGCCTGTAAGGAAGACAGATGAGAAGTGTGCGGTTCTGAGAGCCAGGCCTGACCAGACTTCATGGCTAGGTGTCAGACATTAGCTTTCTTCTTTCCTGTATTTCATGGATGAGTTACAACTTACTATTCTTTCCTTTTTTTTTTTAAGACATTCTTGCCATGTATCCCTGGCAGCCCTGGTACTCATGTTGTCCAGGCTGGCCTCATTTATGTAATCCTCCTGTCTTAGCCTCTGAGTGCTAGGAGTACAAGCATGTGCCAACATCCCAGGTTTGGTTTTTTTTTTTGTTGTTTTTTGTTTTTACAGTTTTGACTATATTCTATAATTAATTTTGTAATCTTTTTCATCTCTTCTCTTCATTTTTTGCTGTGCTATAGTATTTTAACATGAATCTCTTGGCATCATGTTGGACTTCACAAGGACTTCAGAGTATCTCTTAATCATAGATATGTTAAAGAATATTCAGGGTACAGCTGTTAGCAGGAACTTCTTAATAACATATGCATTTGTATTAAATTGCATTAATTGCACTAAATATAGCCTTGGTTTTGTTTTTGTTTTAGATTAAGATCCAAAAGACCCACATACTACTTGTGGATAGTCTCAAGTTTCTTTCAATCTTTCTCTTTTTTTTTGGTTTTGTTTTTTGAGGCAGGGTTTCTCTGTGTAGCCCTGGCTGTCCTGGAACTCGCTCTGTAGACCAGGCTGGCCTCGAACTCAGAAATCCACCTGCCTCTGCCTCCCAAGTGCTGGGAATAAAGGCGTGCGCCACCACTGCCCAGCTTCTTTCAGTCTCTTAAGACTGTTTTTGCCTTTTGTTTTTTGTCTTTAAATGCCATTGAGTCACTTGCCTTGTTGAATAGGCCATCATCTGCCTGTTTTGATTGCTTCTGTCAGTATCATGTGAATATTAACAGTACTTTTAGACCAGGAAAGTGGTTCACTGGGTAAAGCACTTTTCTTGCAAGCCTAGTGACCTGAGTTCAATCCTCAGAACCCATGTTGTAGAGAAAAACTGACTCCTGAATTCCACATATGTACTGTGACATACATGTAACTAAATTCACACGTGCACATCATATACAAACATATAATGGTAATAAATAAAATTAAAGAAAGACAGTATTGTCTTTACTTTTTGGCACACAATATCCCAAATTCTTCAACAGGGTCTTACTTTGTAGCCCTGCTGGCCTAGAATTCTGTATGTAGACCAGGCTGGCCTCAGATTTACAGGGACATGGCTGACTCTGCCTCCTGAGTGCTGGGTTTGAAGGTGTGTGCTACCATGCCATTTCTTTATCTGGTTCTTAGTTTATATATGTGTTTAATTTGTGAGCATTCACTGAGCTGTAAACTTGAGTTTTTCATGTTTCTCTATGGTATTAAAAGTTTCTAAAATTGGGTTTAAAGAGATGAGTAAGCAATTAAGAGTGCATACCACTTTTGTACAGAGCAGGAGTTTTGATCCCTAATACCCATGTTGGGCAGGTGATGGCTGCCTGTACCTCCAGCCCCAGAGGATCTGACACTTTCCTCTAGACTCTTTGTGGGTGCCGTCACTCACATGTGCCCATGTGTGCATATATAATAAATAAGTTAATTAATTTAAAATAATTGAATGAAAAGTAATGTTTTGGGGAGGCAGATAAGTCCTTAGGCAGTGTGACACTACAGACTACAGAATAAGAAGGGGCGGGGTGCTTTTTCCCCAGGTTTTTGTTTGTTTTTTAAGCTATCTTAATCATATTCTTTAGCTTTCTCTTTTCTTTTTATAGCACCTGACAGATACTTCCCATGGTGTAAGAAATAAGTGCCTGCAATTACTTGGCAATCTTGGTTCTTTGGAGAAAAGTGTCACAAAAGATACTGAAGGCGTAACTGCCAGAGATGTCCAGAAGATTATCGGGGATTACTTCAGTGACCAAGATCCCCGTGTCAGAACAGCGGCCATAAAAGCCATGGTAAACATGATATAAAGTAAAAGGGATTCTTTCTTTTTGCTTTGCTTTTCTTTCTTTCCCTTCTCTTTTCTGAGATAGGGTCTGACTGTGTGTAGACCTTGAGTTTGGAGCAGTCCTTCTGCTTTAGCTCCGTGCTTGGCTCATCTCTAAGATTGTGGGTTGAGCTACTTTCGATGTATTCTGAAATCCCCTAGTACACATCTTATTGGTGATGGCCCTATAAAACTGAAGATACAGATTTCTCTATGTCAAGCATTGGAGTCCAGGAATTGCTCCACAAACCACACAGACACTGATCTCAATCAAACAGGGATAGTTTATTGAACACACATCTCAGGACAGATCAATCAGTTGTGCAGGTCAGACTCAGGAACTGAGGCTGAACCCCAAGCCAGAATGCAACAGAGCTTTTAAACCTTAAATCCACAAACATCTATTCCAAGTTGTCCCACCAATCAGGATTTAGGGGACTTCCTTAGGAACATGTCTTTGTGGTACAATTATCTTGTTCCCATTGGTTGAGTTATTCAGCTGTGGTGGGGCAACCTGTCTTATGCCAAGCAGGATGCCAGTTACCCGGGGAGGTTTTGGGAACTTAAACTTTATTTGACCACATATTCAGAATGGAAGTTTAGTTCAGAATGGCTCCGGTAATGTCAGAAAGGCAGTAGTTATTTAGGCCTTAATGTGCTTTTCTTTATTCCATGTTTGACAGCTTAATCAAATGTGCTTACCATTATTCCATATTTTTCTAACTCATTGAAATAGTGCATGGGTTAGAGTTATTAAATATCTTGGATGTTTATACAGAAAAGTCTTTTAACATGTCTTGTATTTAGACTGATTCTGGCTAACGGTAACTATCTTCGTCTGATCTGGTGTGATATACATGAGATGATGTGGAGATGTTAGAAATACTGACTTTCTTCACAAAGACTTAGACTGTATTCTTATTATCTAGTTGCAGCTCCATGAAAGAGGACTGAAGTTACACCAAACGATTTATAATCAGGTACCTTAAAATCACTCCTATCCAGAAGGGGAGGAGGTTTGTGAATCTGAGAGGATGCCACACTCTTTCTTAGAATTTGAAATCTGGGGGCTTTAGCTGGCTAATAGTGGCCATATTTGTTGGGATAGATGTGAAGCTATATCTGAAACATACTTTTGAGAGTGATGTGAGATATGTATATAATTAATAGTACTAGTGCATGTAAAAGTATTTGTAGTAAGATTTGTGCAACTCAGGATGCATGAGTGCTAACTACATGAAGAAAGTGTGATTAGAATTAAGGGAAGTGGGCTGGGGATGTAACTGGGTGGGAGAAAGCTTGCCTAGCATGCACAAGGTCCTGGGTTCAATTCCTAGTTCTGAAAAGTAGTAATAATCAGAACAAGTTATAGTCTTGCTTATCTAGTCTTTGCTGGGTCATACTTGAAGTCAGTTCTGGCACCACACATGGTGAACTAGAATGTTTCCAGAGGTAGCACATGAATATAGTATTAAAAAAAAGGCATATGGAGTTGTGGAAAGGCTGTTTGACAGCTTAATCAAATGTCTTTCAAGGTGGTATTTTGATGTTTGTTTGATTGATTGTTTGAGACAGGGTTTCTTTGTGTAGCCCTGGTTGTCCTTGAACTAGTTCTGTAGACCAGACTGACCTCAAACTCACAGAGATCCACCAGCCTCTGCCTCCCGAGTTCTGGTCTAAAGGTGTGTGCCATCGTGTCTGGCAGTCTACATCTACCCTCACGTCAGATTTTGTTATCTTACCATGAATGGTTTTATCTCTTAGTGGGAATTACAATTGGCCACATCTCTGGGACTAATACCTTGTTTGGTACTATGGACTTTGAGTGCTCTGAGTAGCTTTTCCAGGTTTGATGTTATTCCACTTTCCACATGGGATATGATGTTGCATAGTTAGAATATAGCCTGAAAAGCTTACAAATGCTATTATTTCTTTGGGCAACAGTTCAAATAGTTAAAAGCACTTAGAAGTATTTTGATTGACATCCTTATCCAGCTGTCCTATCTTCATTGTGAAAATATTTGAAAATCACCTGTGAGAACACTGACTGACTGACGTGTGCTCCTCCTTTGCAGGCCTGTAAATTGCTCTCTGATGACTACGAGCAGGTGCGCAGTGCTGCAGTCCAGCTTATCTGGGTTGTCAGCCAACTCTATCCTGAGAGGTCAGTAGGTGTCAGTCAACCTTTTCACTGCCAAGCCATTTCCCTCTCCTTCCACCATACAAAAAGCCATCTAGAAAAAAACATTGTTTGGATATTTGGAAGGCAGTGTGAATTAGAGGGGGAGGATACAAGCTCTGATAATTAGACTGGAAATGAGCTCCGCTTCTAGTTGTTTGGGACGGGAACACACACACACACACACACACATACACACACACACACACACACACACACACACACACACAGAAAGTTCTGTCTAGA
Source organism: Montemys delectorum (assembly GCA_019843815.1). Lineage (NCBI taxonomy): Eukaryota > Metazoa > Chordata > Mammalia > Rodentia > Muridae > Montemys > Montemys delectorum. Next base: position 10,892 of record JADRCD010207679.1, read on the forward strand.
GCTTACTTTTGTGGGCTAGCACTCACTCTACCACTGAACTATAAGTCCATCCCCAAGTTCTTGGTTTCTTCATAAATCTGGGAGCCTTTTGGCGGGTTACCCTTATTCAAGACACTAAAAGTTTGCAGTGCAGCTGAAGTCACTGGATCCTTTTCCCTGGGTGATAGGTGTGCTCAGTAGTCCTCGATCTAGGACTTCCTACACACAGTTTGCATTGTTTGTCCTCACGGTGCTCCACTTGCAGCTCAGGTGCGTGTTTTGTCATATGTGGCTTCTCTCCTTTTATTTAGTATCGTTCCAATACCGTCTTCTAATGAGGAAATCCGTCTAGTTGATGATGCATTTGGAAAAATTTGCCACATGGTCAGTGATGGCTCCTGGGTGGTTCGTGTTCAAGCTGCAAAGCTATTGGTAAGTTATACTTTTTTTTTAATGAACACAATGCTTAGGTTGTTTACAAACATTTTGAGAAACCTTAGATATGGTCAAGTATGCCTCATTTTTAGAAACCTGTAATTTCTCCAATGGCTTGAGTCTGCACCCTCTCCTCCTTTTATATTATATGCTTTATTACTGTGTTTATTTACAAACAGGACTTACTTGAATATGTCATTAATGAAGGCAAGCATCAGTCCAAGTTCTAAATCAAAGCAAGCATCAGCCCCTTGACTGTGACATCATACATTGGTTCCTGCATGAAGGTTGAGGTGACCCCACCATGCATACTTTCCTGCTCAGAGGTTGGGGGTGGGGTGTCAGGGAGAAGCACACAAGTGAATAGAAAAGGGTTAAGCCCTTAATACTCAAGTTCAAGAGCACTCAGTCTGCAACCATGTGGGAGCCAGGATTAACCTCAGGATTCCAGGCTTGGTAGCAAATAGGTAAGGACCCAGTGAGCCATCTCATTAGCCCACAAATTGTAGTTTTCTTGTCTATAAAATGAAGAGTCTAGTAGAAAAGTGAGAGTTTAAAAGGATTGAAGATTTCATATAAAAAGTGCATATGAGTAAGTATTTGTATGTATGCATATATGTATGTTTCTATATAAGAAATTAGGCATAACTATATGTAAATATGTGCACATATGTATGCACATATATACATGACTAAAAAGCCTAGTTGACTAGAAATGTTATAAATATAGCAACTGTAATTACTAATGTTATTAGCAAGATTGGATTATTAGTCACTCTTGAATAATAATCAGATAATTACATAATTTGGAGCTGTGTGGACTTAAAGTCACTAAAGCAGGGCTGTGGAGATGGCTCACTGAGGAGGCTGAGCTTGCTGAAGCGGAGGGACCCGTCTAAGTTGGCTAGTTGGAGTTGTAGGAAAAGAGAAGGAGGAGGTAAAAAGTAGTACAGTATCATTCATTGTAGGCCAGATGTAAAAACTACCTACAGTGGGTAAGGGATGTGTAACAGGCTAAAACTCAAGGGGAGAGGAGAAACCAGGTTCCTACTGTGAAAAGATAAGGTGTTAGATGTCTGCACTGCACAAAAAGTGAGAATTTTCCACTCTTCATTATAGCAGGACAAAAAAATTCCACATGTAGGTTGTATTGGAAAAGTTAAGAGCATTCAAGAGAAACTGGATTAATAATAACAACAACAACAACAACAACAACAACAACTTCTCAAAGAGGTTAAAAAGTTCCCTGAACTGTGACTTCCAAGTAAGCGAATCCATGCTGCCATTAAGAATACAGTCACCAGCCGGGCAGTGGTGGCACACGCCTTTCTTTAATCCCAGCACTTGGGAGGCAGAGGCAGGTGGATTTCTGAGTTCAAGGCCAGCCTGGTCTACAGAGTGAGTTCCAGGACAGCCAGGGCTACACAGAGAAACCCCGTCTTGAAAATTTAAAAAAAAAAAAAAAGTGGGGCTGGTGAGATGGCTCAGTGGTTAAGAACACCGACTGCTCCGCCGAAGGTCGTGAGTTCAAATCCCAGCAACCATATAGTGGCTCACAACCACCTGTAATGAAATCTGACGCCCTCTTCTGGTGCTGTCTGAAGACAGCTACAGTGTACTTATGTATAATAATAAATAAATCTTTAAAAAAAAAAAGTAGTCACCACATTGAACGTAGGGTCTATCTGGGATGTGGTCTTTTTAGTGCGGAAGGGTCTTCAGAGTATATTGAATTCCTCTTATACTTTTTTTTTTTTTTTTTTTTAAAAAAACTTTTATTGCATTATGATGAGAAAAGTTACATGATTTCAATTTATCTGAATTTGTTAACATTTAAAAACATATTTTAAGTAAATAGAATTAAATCACATTCTTGTTTACCTTTTGTACTCCCACTCCTCCTAGAGACATCCCTTCAATACCTACAATATCTTTTTGTCATATTCCTGAAAATTCATAAAATATAACAATAAAAATATTATAAAAGTTTTTTGATATAAAACAATCAGTTTAACAGTCTTATGTAGACGCTTCTCTATAGCAATAGTTAAAATACATTTTTCTCAATATAAATTTTTTTTTGTATTTTCTTTATTTACACGTACATTTTCCCCTTCCCATTTTCTCCTCCAAAACAAACAAACAAACAAACAAACAAAAACAAGAACAAACCCCTTTT
>JADRCD010207680.1:0-25883 GCA_019843815.1 Montemys delectorum
GCAGAGCAGGGTTTCTTTCAGTCTCTGTCCTCCTGCAGACAGGCTTCTGGTGGCTTGTGTGGGAGGGGCAGGGACTTTCTCTGGCAGCTGGCTACATATCCAACCCGAGACACACATCGCTAGGGAGGCCAGTGGAAGGGAGAGGCATCTCTCTCTCATCTGCCCTCCACATGCCTCTATGTTAGCACCCCCTTTTATGGCTACTTTTTGATAACGCAGGCTTTGCAAGGATGGTCCTTTTTGCCAAGCACTGAAGCCGAGTAAGACCAAAGTCTCCTTTTATTGTCCCTCTTGTTCCCTCCCAGAGTTCCCTCTGCTTGGGATGAGCTTCTTTCCAGATCCTTCTCTGCCAGCATGATAGCCCCTCTACCACAAACCATTCAGAGATGTTTCCTATGGCCCCAGAGTCCACACAACCATGGTGGCTACCTGATTCCAAAATTCTCCTCACCCGGGAGAAAGCCTTGCGGTCACCTTTCCCTTGACGGCTCACTGACCTCGCCTATCCGTGGATCTGCCTGCTCGGGCGTTTCATCTAAATACCCTGGTCTCTTCTTGTGCGCAGCAGGGCTACCCTCTGTCTCAGGGCTAAGGACACTGCTTGTGAGTGGCATAACATTCTCACTCCATGATCGGTTGTTGCTGTCGGAGGGCTGTCAGCACTTGGGAGGTGGAGGTAGGTAGCGCCCCATAAGTTCGAGGCCAGCCTGGTCTAGTCTTCATAGAGCATTGTAGGACAGCCAGGGTAACAAAGTGAGATCTTGTTCCAGAAGAAAAGAAAAGAGAGGCTTTTGTGGATATCAGCAGATAAGTGAACAGCTCGGGCATCACTGAACTCTTGTGTCTGCATGGTTGCTGCTGAGGCGGCAGGTATGTGCCACCAGGCGACTTGCGGGCAGGTATGAACATTTTTTGGGTGAATGTTTGTTTCCAGCTGTCTTGGTACAAACACAAACCTAGGTGTGGACGTGATGTGTCATGGTGGCTCTATGTTTAATTTTTGAGGAACCATCAAGAGGCTAAAGTTTTATTTCTTTTCTTGTGGCACTTGGCAAAGAACTCAGGGCCTCCCGCATGTTAGGCAAGGGCTCCACCACTGAGCCGCATACCCAGACCTCGGCTCCACCACTGAGCCGCACGCCCAGACCTCTCAAATAAAAGAATCTTTTAAAAATACTTATTTTAGTTCGAGGCCAGCCTGGTCTACAGAGTGAGCTCCAGGACAGCCAGGGCTATACAGAGAAACCCTGTCTCAAAAATACAAAAAACAAAATCAAACCAACCAACCAAACAAACAAACAAAAAACCCCCCAAAAAACCCCCAAAACACAAAACTTATTTTATTATTTTTAAAAACTGTGTGTATATTTTGGTGGATATGTGTATCAAGTGCTCTCTGAGGCCAGAGGTGTCTGGTTTTCCTGCTGCTGGACTCACAGGTGGTTGTGAGCTGTCTGACATGGGTGCTGGGCACTGAGTCCACGTCCTCTGCAAGAGCAGTATGTGTTCTTAATATTTTAAAGATTTATTTACTTTATTTAGATGAGTCCACTGTTGCTGTCTTCAGGTACACCAGAAGAGGGCATTGGATCCGATTAAGATGGTTGTGAGACACCATGTGATTGCTGGGAATTGAACTCAGGACCTCTGGAAGACCAATCAGTGCTCTTAACCACTGAGCCATCTCTCCAGCCCCCACAGTGTGTGTGTGTGTGTGTGTGTGTGTGTGTGTGTTTAACAATTCACCCCGTCTAGCTTGGTGAACCAATGAGTTTATTTATTATTATTATTATTATTATTATTATTATTATTATTATTAATGAGTACACTGTAGCTGTCTTCAGATGCACCAGAAGAGGGCATCAGACTTCATTATGGGTAGTTGTGAGCCACCATGTGGTTGCTGGGATTTGAACTCATGACCTTCGGAAGAGCAGTCGGTGCTCTTACCTGCTGAGCCACCTACAGTATGTGTTTTTAACTACTATTTCTTAGCCACTGAACTCTTTCTCCAGCTCCTAGTCCGGAGGATAATCAGACTCCTCGGTGACTTAGTTGTATGGCTGAGAACCGTCAGTAGTTTTTAAGAGTTCACCTAGAGACCCCTGGAATGGCAGGAAAATTTGTGAAACCACACTTATCTAAAAATATTCAATTGAAATAAAAGTGTGAGCATATGCTTGTAACCCAGAATTCTGTAAGTGGAGGCAGATGGATAAGGGGTTTAAGGCCAGTCTCTGATACATAGTAAGTCTGAGTCTGGTTTGTGCCTTATGACACTGTTTCAAAACCAAAGCCAAACAAAAAGAAGTAAAAATGTTTAAATGGCTTTTTTTTTTCTAAAGTTTTGGAATCCCAAGTCTTTTATTTTTTTGTCTTTTTGATTTTTAGAGACACGGTTTCTCTGCGTAGCCCTGGTTGTCCTGGAACTTGCTCTGTAGACCGGGCTGGCCTTGAACTCAGAGGTCCACCTACCTCTGCCTCCCAAATGCTGGGATTAGAGGCATGTACAACTATGCCTGGCTAAGTCTGGTCCAAGTCTTAGCTCTGGCAAGACTTGCCAGCTGTATCCAGTCTGACCCCTCCTGTCTTGCCTTTTGACTCTATTTCTGGAGATCTCACTATGCTCGGCTGACCTTTCTTGCCTGGAGCTCAGGGATTAGGGCAAACCATAAAAGGTTCAGCTACATTTGGGCTCTGTAGTTTCAGTTGCTGGCCAGGCAGTAGAGGGAGACACTCCTGGACAGTATGAGGGTCACCAGAAGAACATCCTGGGGCTAGGCAGACTCCTTCTCCAGCAGCATTTTTGTTCCTGACTAGCTGGGGCCAGAGGGGAAGGGGGCAGAGGGATACCACCAGCAGGTATTATGGCAGCTTTTCTGGGCAGTGATGGGCCTCCTTGTGGACTCAGTGCTGGGAAGTGGACTTGTTTTTTTTTTGCTCATTTGTCCCCTGGCCTGGGGCTGTGATGGCAGGGCTCCCGGGCTTGTGTGTCTGCCTAGAGTGGCCTCAGCTTCCTGGAGTTGGAGGAACTTAATGAGCTTGCGATGGGAACTGTAAATGGTTGTCGGTCAGGATAACTTGATCTGTGACTTTGGAGGAGGGCAGTTGGAGGGGACAAGGAGGTGTTAGTGACGAGCGAGCAGATCCTAGGACCAGGCCGGGCTGTCTGCTGGCACGTCACAGATAGTAAAACTGCACTGCCCTGCCGTGCACGCGAAGACGGCGTCAGACCCAGATGTTGTAACTAATGCTGCGTGGCAAGGGTCTGGTGTCAGCAGGCCACAGTCCAGGCACCAAGGATCCCGAGCACATCATAAAGATACATTAATGGTCTGCGTGTCTTTAGAGAAATACTGATGTTGTTTTATGAGAAACAAGAGTTGAAAATATTAAAGTCAGAATTTTATGGCCTAAAACCAATTAAACAATGGAGATATGGGAAGGGAGAAGTTGTCTTTGCCCTTGGGTCTCATCGCCCTGGATGGGATGTGGGGTGTGGCCTCCCCTCTGATGACCCTCTCCGTGAAGCTCAGACTCCCAAGGAAATGTTCTCCTGGGGATGTCTGGATAGCAGAGGTGTGGGATGAATAGGTATATTGTGATAATGGGGCTGGTGTGGGCAAGTACTAGGACTTCCTTGGGCAAGAGAGCACACCACAGGAGCCAAACACCTTAAAAGCCTGGCTCTGGGGGCGGGGGGGGGGGGTGACTGGTGTTGCGTTTTGCTCTTTCCAGTGGGAGGGTCTATTCGCCATATGCTCCCTGTCTGAGGAACGTTTATTTTATCCTAAGGTTTTATCATCAGGATTAGCTTGAGTGACCCTGCTAGAAAGGAACAGATTTGTCTTGGGAGGCACTTTGTATGAGCAGAGTCCTGGCAGGGCACCGAAACCACAGCCCTGCCATGAGGGCCTGTCCAGAGCTCTTGGTACCCTGTTCTGGGAGAGAGGGGTTTTTCTGCTCTGGGAACTGCTGGCTGGCTGCAGTTACTGGAGCCCGGTGTCTTTGCTCTATGTGGAATCTACACAGGAGCAAGGTGGAGCCTATGAGGTCCGTTCTCAGCTCTCTCTGGGCCACGATGAGGAGCCCAGGGGTGTGGGCACACGAGGGTTAAGCATTGCCAAAACTTGCAAGTCACTTGATCATGTGTTTTATGTATGTGGGTGTTTGGGCTGCACTTTCACCACATACCAGAAGAGGGCATCAGATTTCATGAGTCTCATTACAACGGCTTTGGAGCATCCCTTTGAGTGCTGGGAATTGAACTCAGGACCTCAGTCAGTGGCATTTACTACATTCGCAAGTTCTGACACCACCTCTGGCTATTTGCAAACACTCCATCACACCAAAGAGAGACTTGAGGCCTTTCAAGAGCTGCTCTCCACTCCCTCCGACACCTGGTTTACCTCGCTGGGCACTTCAGGTGTAGTGTGAGCTTCTGAGGTTTGGCTTCTTTTCCTTGGCAACACGTTTCTGGGCTCATGCTTGGCTGCTGAAGCGCTGTGACCATCTACTCCTCTCTCCAAGGGTGTGATGGTCATCTACTCCTCTCTCCAAGGGTGTGACGGTCATCTCCACTTTGATGGGGTGAACATTAGGTATGAGAGTTGAGTGGATACCTGTTTTCAGTTCTTCTGGTGTTTCGAGCAGGATTTAAGACTTTCCTCCTCTCCCTCTTCCCAGGAGCCTCCTGTTGACTAATAGCAATCTTTGCCTGGGGACGGGCATGGTAAATGATTTATAGAGTGTCATACCTGGTCTGGAGTGATCAGGTCCAAGTATTAGGATAGGCATGAGACCTTTTTTTCTCCCTCTCTGTAGATGTGACCACTGCACTGCTAATCTGGACCCCCTTGGATCTCATAGAAAACCGTACCCTCTTGCAGCTTCTTCTCCCTGCTTTCTGATTAGGATGCTAATCAGAGTGAGCGTTGTTTCTGTTTATGGCTGAATAGTATTCCCTCTTGTCAGTGAGAAGTCACTTATCTGCTTGCCTATTGGTGAACCCCTGTGAGGATGAGCCACGGTGCATCACCTGACTGGTGGTGGGTTTACAGGTTGTTTCTTTCCGGTCATTATGAGTAGAGTTTGCATAGACGTCTGTGCCCAGGGTTTTTGTGGGCATGAGTTTTCTTTAGAGGGTAAATCTGTAGCCATAGGCAGGGTGGCTCCCCAGAATGACACAGTGAAGTGCCGTTTGGCACTGACATCTTCCACCTTCCTGCCAGAGAACATGAGCACACTGGCTGCCTTTCTGCCACCTGATACTTCCTGTCAGGTCTTATCCATTCCTGTGGGTGTTTATCCCAATGCAAAGTCCAGAAAACGGACTCAGAGTGACGAAATGAGCTGTCCGAGACTTTACAGTGGCCAAGCCATACCAGTGCTCCATGCTGTGCCTCTCGGCACCTGTATCTCAGGCCAGGCTGTCTAGGCTGGCAATCGTGTGGTGGGATTCCCCTGTCCACCACTGCTCCTACAACCCTAGTGTCCCCTGCTGTCTGATGACTCTCTCTGCCTTGTCTTCACTCTGATTTTTCTGTTCCGCTCTCTCCCCAGGACCTTTACACATGATGGACACCCCTATTTACTTTTCAGGAACTGCACACTTTGCCCATGTGTTCCTTTGGCATTCATGAAGAAAAACTCTTTCAAGGTGGCAGCAATGGTCGGGATCTAGCTTTCTGTAAGGGATGGGCAGGACAGATGCTATGTCCATTTGATTGGCTGTGAGGTCATCCTTGGAGTCCATCTGGTGACATGCAGCACGCATAGGCCCCTCACTTGCCCTCAGCATCCTCTCTAGGACTGGCAGGAAAGCCAAGCATCCACCTCAACCAGTGGTGGCGCTGCCAGGGCCCTCCAAAGCCCAGAGGAGCTAGACATTGGCTGAGCACAGTGAAACTTTGAAAATTTGAAACCATGAAGCTTTGGTGCTCCCCCCCTCCCAGGGAGTGAGGGGAGTATCCGGTACTCTCAGACCAGGTGCTGGGTTTTTTTTCGCAGGACCTACAAATGCCCTGGCCTCAGCATCTGCTCCCGGAGTTGGGGGATCTGGGCACCCTCTGTAATACAGTCCCTCCTCGGGCATGGCCAGGCTGGGTTTGGCCTGTGTGGTCTGCAGCATCTACGCTTCTTTCCCAACACGCACAGTTACATAAACGATGATAACACTTCATAAACATTTTTCTAACATGCGGAATGTTTGACATGATTTCAGCTATTTCAGAACTAATAAACAATTGTCAATGTCATGGTGGACAGGGAGCAGAAGCCACAGAGCTTATGGAAGATCAAAGGCTGGAGCAAGAGCTCTTAGGAGAGACAGGGGACAGGAAAGAAGCCCCACCTCCCCCCTGTCCGGGTGGGCAGGGCTATCAGGGTGAGCTCTAGGCCTCTGAGAGAGTCTTGGCCAGGCCTAGCTGTGTGGTGTCCAAAGCTGTTCAGAGAACAGGCAGGAGGGAGGAATCGGGCTGGTTATGTTTGTGCTGGCCCAGTGAAGGGCATCCAGGGTGCAGGCTGTGAGTGTGTAAGTGCCAGTGAGCTGCTGAGTGTCTGGCCAGCTGCCTAGTCTCAGAGCTCACAACTGGCATTAGCGTTCTGGCAGCCGAGCCTTGCAGCCTAGCATGCTGTGCACCATGACATCTGTGAAGCCCTAGCTGCTCTGGCTGCCCTGGAACTTGCTTTGTAGACCATGTTATCCTCAAACTCACAAAGATACACCCTAACCCTAACCCTAACCCTAACCCTAACCCTAACCCTAACCCTAACCCTAACTCTAACCCTAACCCTAACCCTAATCCTAACCTCTGTCTCCCAAGTGCAGGAATTAAAGGTGTGCAGCACCTCACCAGGTTGTGACATCCTTTTAAAATACATTCCTGTTCTTTGGAAAGGGGCAAGGCCCACATTCCTGAGGGGCTGCGGGGCTGCGGGGCTGCGGGGCTGCGGGGCCAGGGTTGCCTATTAGGCATCTAACAGTTGTTACATAGTATTATTGGTAGGGCTGGAAGTTGCCATCTACCTCGTCCCCTAGGGAGACATGGAAAAGGAGGAATGAGGAGGAATGGGACACTGGCCTGCTCAGGGAGGCTTCCTTACCCTGGACATGCTTAGTGGAGGGTCATGGGGAGCTGGAAGAGTGGCACAGAGGATGGTGGGGCTCTGTAGAAAGGCTTTGGTGCTTCTGGTTGGGGACGCAGCACCACAGTGGCTAGGGCACTGTGGGAACCTTGGGGCTAGAATGGAGACCGAGTGAGGATCACTTCCACTTTCCTGGGCTGGTGTCAGGATTTCCATCTGCAGCTCTACCGAGGGCTCAGAAGGAAGGTGACACTTCCCCAGTTACCCGCTCCATATTTACACACACCGACGAATGTCAATTGTTAGCCTGGCATATGTGTGCTGATAAGGGGATACTTGTCTTCTTGTGTGGTCCCTTTGGGTTTTCTGACATGGGAGCAATGGCTTTTTCTTTTATAGAGGAAGATATGGAGGGTCTGAAAGCTGCTGGGCTCTGCCCAAAGCATCTGGAATAATGGAGCCTCTGGACTGGTGACAGGGCAGGAGTGTGACTGGCTGCCTAGGAAGACCTAGACATGCACTAACAGATAAGCAGCACACAGTAGCATAACTTGTTCTCCAAAGGAAGGAAGGAAGGAAGGAAGGAAGGAAGGAAGGAAGGGAGGGAGGGAGGGAGGGAGGGAGGAAGGGAGGAAGGGAGGGAGGGAAGAACGAGGCAGGCAGGCAGGCAGGCAGGCAGGCAGGCAGGCAGGCAGAGGTGAGTAAGGTGTATTAAGGGAGGAACCCTGGCTACTGTTCCACGTGGCTCTGGCTCTGGCTTGGAGGATCCCTCTGAGAAGCTGGGCTTGTGTGTCCACAGCTGAAGGTCCTACTTATTCATGCTTACAGCCCTATGCTTCTCCAGCTGGGCACCAGCTGTGCTCTGAGCGTGATGCCAGGTTCTTGGGGATGCAGGCTGGGAATCCTCTAGGCCTTCAGGCAGCCCTGGTCACCCCAATAAGGGAAGACCACATCTCCTTGTGGTTTCTTGTCTCCCTGAAATCCATTCAAATACAGTATGAGTATCTCCCGAGGGAGATCATAAACTCTTGCCTCTTCCAAACCCTCTGCAGTTCCTACTTGCCTGGGAGAAAAGAGCCAATGTGTTCTGGACACCAGCAGCCCCTCAACCCAACCCTCACTTCCCGTCTTTCCAGTTCTGCTTGCTTTTTGTCTTTCACCTCTTAAGTACTTCCTGTCTTATTCCCTATGGCATGAGCTCCGGCATGGAAGGCCTGCCTCTCTCACAGCTTCACCCCATGCCCAGAGTATGACCAGCACCTAAGACATGGGGAAGTCCTTGTCCCTGGCACCCAAGAATGTGACCTTATTTGGAAACAGGGTCTCTGCAGATGGAATTAAGGAAAGATGAAGTCATTGTGGAGCCTAATCAAATGTGAGTGTGCCCATGCTGGGAGTCTCACTGTGAAGGAGGCTGCGATGGGAGTGCTACTCCATGTGTCCACAAACTAGAAGAAAGAGAATGACTTTCCTGACCCTCCCTGATACCTTTGTGGACAGTATGGCTCTGTCTCATGGCCCCAGCTGAGAGTTCTCCTGACCTTGTTAAGAGCTCAGGAACAAATGTAGTCAGCAAAGTATTTACTATTCTGTGGAGAATTCACAATGAGTAATGCAGAATTCCTTTAATGAGCTCCCAGCAATGGCAGTTAGCCTCCCAAGTGGCCCAGCACTTCCCAGGACTTATCTGGAAGGTAAGGTCTTGTCCCTGGCCATCCTGAGTAGAGCAGAGCCCAAGCTTTTGGTATTTAATTCCTGGTATGGGTGCTGACTGGGTGATGTTATGAGACATGGGCCTGGTCACTTATCCCATTCACATTCACGTCTCTCACGCCATATGAGCTCCCTCCCTCCAGAATGGATGACCCCTAGCTTACCTGGTATGATTGCAAGCCAGGACCAGCCTGCTGCTGCTGAGTATCATATGTGTATAAATCCCCTGTGTGAGGATCCAAGATTCTGGGACTATGCTTGGGAGCCTGAGATGCACTCCTCTCTCTCTCTCTCTCTCTCTCTCTCTCTCTCTCTCTCTCTCTCTCTCTCTCTCTCTCTCTCTCTCCTCTCCCTCTCCCCCCTGTGTGTGTGTGTGTGTGTGTGTGTGTGTGTGTGTGTGTGTGTGTGTGTGTGTGTGTGTGTGTGAGAAGGGGACACTACTGGTCCAGTGGCTAGGAGCTGCTTGTATAAGTCTTGGTGTAGTGATGCCCAGTGTGGTGGGTAGAAAAAGCAGGAATTTTTGTGCTTCCAAGTTATGGGGGGGCAGTTGCTCAGCAAGTGTGAAAGTTAGCTTGGCTTAGAGGTATCAAAGGAGCTTTTGGAGGTTCAGCGTCTACTTTCTAACCTTCAGAAGCTCTTGTTTCTGGGTGTGTGGGAGAGAAGCCTGGTGGCCATCCCTGGCCATTTGCAGCTAGTCCTGTTGGCTGGCTGGAGGGTATCCTGTGTGTCTGAGAGCTTTCTCACTCTCATATATAGGCAATGCCAAGCCTCCTGGGATCCCCTGAGCACATGACCATGCTTGTGGCAGGTACATACACTACCTAGGGCCAATGGAGCCACTAGATAGAGGTCAGCTTGGAGGCAGGTTATGTGTGAACGTTGTTTCGGAGTCTGGGCTCTTTGCATTATGCTCACTCCCAAATCTCCCCCAGCAGGAACAAGGAGGTCAATGTTCTGGGTCAGTTTGGCTTGCTTTGTCTTCTAAACTAACACGAAATTATTTGGGGACCTAGAGCACATCCTACTTTAAAAACTAGAATCAGAAGGGGCTGGGTGTAGTTCTGTGCCATTTTCTGCTTCTGTTTTTGTTTTTTGTTTTTCGAGACAGGATTTCTCTGTATAGCCCTGGCTGTCCTGGAACTCACTTTGTAGACCAGGCTGGCCTTGAACCCAAGGCCTCCCAAGTGCTGGAATTAAAGGCATGCGCCACCACCGCCTGGCACTGTGCCATTTTCTTGATGAGTCACAGACACTGGACTTGAGCTGCAACACTACACAACAAATAACAAAAAACCTTAATAAGTTCCAAGAAGACTCCTGGGCTGTAGGTCTATCCCAGCACGCTGCACCACCACAAGGAGGCCTCACTCTCCAGGGCTTCATCCTGGGACCCTCATCTGTGCAGCTCTCCTTAACATGGTGCTCAGAATGCAGGTCTCCTGGGCTGCTTGGTTTCCCCCAGGTCCTCCGTCTCTGCCTGTGGCTTCTGTCTTCTGTAGAAGTTAGCTGGGCAGAGGAACCCCTGTTTTCCCCACAGCCGGCTCCCAACTTCCTTAAACCGAAGTGCCCTGGCCTTCTCAGAGCTTTTTGTGGAGTAGAGATACAGAGAGGATCAGTGACTTGCCACACAGCACTGCTTTGGAGAGCTGGGGGATTTGAACTGGTGGATCTGGCTTGGGTCCTGGCTCCCAGGTACACTGCACAGGTCCTTTTCTGGGCACCTAGCTGTTTGAAGGACCCGAGGGGGTCAAGACCTGGGACTTAGGTCCTCCACGGTGCCGTTCTGGCCAGTGGGCAAGGCAGTCTGTGGGCTACTCACTATAGAATTTGTCAGCTGAATGTGAGGACTGGGTAGGTCCTCCCTCAGTGAAGAGCCTAGCTTTCTCTCCCTTCCTCCTTCCTTCCCCTCCCTCACCTTATCTCTCTCCCCTCCCTCCTTCCCTTCCCCATTCCTGTCATATATACCCATCCTTTGAGTACTTGCATGCACCCAGTATGCCTTGACACCCAGCATGCCTGCTTAGCCCGGCAGGTGGTAGGGTGCAGTAGGAAGGGTGAAGTTTTTACTCTCAAGCTGCTGGATCCTGGCTAGGGTTTCCTCTCTGCGTGTGCTTCTCAGCTCTTAACTACTGCTCAGAGAACAGGCCCAGGGTTCCCTTATCAGCATGGCCTCCCAGCTGCCAGGCCAGCCTCCTCATAGGAAAATATGAGTCTCTCTTCTCCGGCTGCTGGCCAGAGCCATCAACAGACAGCTCAGCCTGGCAGCACAGCCTGGCACGACCCTCACCCTGCCTGGGTGGTCAAAGCATTTTGAGGTGCTGGCTGGAAGGCCTCATGGAAAACCCACCCCATCCATCACTGAGGTGGGGGATTGCTGCAGAGTCTCATCTTCCCGCATGCTCCTGCGGCCCTTCATTTTCAGTGGAGAAATGGTAACAAACGAGGTCTGCAGTCCAGGGCCCAAAGTGAGAAGGCAGCCCTGTCTCCGGCACCTGAGTTTTAAGGAGAGAACTGAGTACGGCTGGCTCACTCCTTCCCTTCCCCACTCTCCAGTGCCCTTCTCTGCTTCCCAGCACAGCCTCTACTCCTCCTCTTTGACTCCGACCCTGTTCTTTTAGCTGGACGGGTTCCATCGTTCTCACAGGGCTAGACCTAGGAACCCAGCCTGGCAGGGCGTCCTTGGTGTGGCTCAGCTTACCTTGATCTTAGTTCTGGCCCAAACGTGAGGACTGAGAAGGACCTATCCCCTCTGGGTGCCGTTCTCACACAGCATGTGTGGCTGTCATGGGATGGCTGCTCCTGCTATATGGTGGCTCAGTGTGGACTACACAGTGGCTGCACAGACCTGAATGACCCAGAGATGCTAAATTATGTCATTTGTTACTTCCTGGGGGAGACAACAGGCTGAGATATTTTGGATGTGCTGGGTTAAAACATATTGAAAGATTATTTCTTCCTTTTTCTTTTTTAAAAAGATTTATTTATTTCATGTATATGAGTACACTGTGGCTGTACAGATGGTTGTGAGCCATTATGTGGTTGCTGGGAATTGAACTCAGGACCTCTGCTCACTCCAGCCCTGCTTGCTCCGGCCCCAAGATTTATTTATTATTATATGTAAGTAGACTATAGCTGTCTTCAGACACACCAGAAGAGGGCGTCAGATCTCATTACAGATGGTTGTGAGCCACCATGTGGTTGCTGGGATTTGGACTCAGGCCATTTGGAAGAGCAGTCAGCGCTCTTACCGCTGAGCCATCTCACCAGCCCCTCTTCCCTTCCTTTTTCTTGATGTATGCATATGCATATGCATATGTGTATATGTATTTATGTTTTTGGCTCCTCCTAAGGCTGTGGTGTCTGCTCTGAACTTCTGTATCCTTTTAGGAGTGTAGAAGCATTACTCTCACCTCTGTCTCTCCTTCACATAGTCTTCTCCCTGACAGTGTCTGTTTTAACGTTCCTTCTTACAGATTTCTGCCACATCGAACCAGGACCGCTCAGGTCTGCTGCGACCTTGTCTTTCCTTCCTGTAACTGCAGTGACCCTGTTCTCAGAGGTCATACCGAGGTCCTGCCACATGGAACCAGGACCACTCCGATTTGCTGTGACCTTGACCATGTTCTCAGAGGTCATGGGGATTCCAACATGTGTTTTGGGAGTTGGCTGTTCCCCAGCTGGGGGCGCTGCTTAAGAAGGATATGGAGCTTTTAAAAGTGGAACTTTGAAGGCTAAACTCATCTCAGGGTCTGGCCTGGCCAGCCTGTCACATACTTCTGCCACCATGAACTCAGCTATGTCTTCCTCACTATGAGAAGTTAATAAAACCCTGTGAAGCTACAAGTCAAAAAACCCCTTTCCACCAGGCAGTGGCGGCGCACGCCTTTAATCCCAGCACTTGGGAGGCAGAGGCAGGCGGATATCTGAGTTCAACAGCCTAGTCTACAGAGTGAGTTCCAGGACAGCCAGGGCTACACAGAGAAACCTTGCCTCAACAAATCAAAAAACAAAACAAAACAAAACAAAAACAAACAAACAAAACAACAACAACAACAAAACCCTTTCCTTTCTTACATTGTTTCAAGTATTGTGGTCATAGTGTGATGCAAAAGTAACAAATGCTGGGGTGTTACAACAAAGAGGTAATTCCAGTGCTCCATAGACTGAGGCTGCAGGATCACCCAAGTTACACAGAAGATCTTGTCTAGGGGGAAAATTGGTCAGGAAGAACTGGCCTGGGAGAAGTTGTGTCTTAGATTCCTACAGGCTTGTTTCAACTTATACAGACTTGACAGAGAGTCCTTTGTGAGGGAGAAACAGGAGGGACACTGGGTGGTACCCAGTGCAGGGCCCCTGGTGTTGGGACCAGTTCAGCCTCCAGGTCTTGTAGGGACACCCAGTGAGACTCTGCTCCCAGGGAGATGGACAAGCAGATGCTACACATATCTACAGGACCCTGCCCTTTCTTCTCTCTCTCTCTCTCTCTCTCTCTCTCTCTCTCTCTCTCTCTCTCTCTCTGAGATAGGGTTTATCTGTGTAACCCTAGCTGTCCTGGAACTCACTTTGTATACCAGCAGGCTAGTATACCAGGTGGACTCAGAAATCCACCTGTCTCTGCCTCCCAAGCGCTGGGATGAAAGGCGTGTACCGCCATCGCCCGGCCGGAATCCATCTCTTACCGGGGTTTCTGCTGCTGCTGTAGTATTCCCTATGAGTACAGAAATGCTCAAGCCAGGGAGGGTCACCTCAGAGATTTGCAGCCCTTACTTGCTTGTCGACTCCCACCTTTGCTGTGTCTTCCAAGCCACAGAGTTCTTCTTATCATTCCTAGGCTTTCCATCCCTACCCCCACATATGTGTGAGTGTGTGAGTATATGAGTGTGTAAGTATATGTGAATGTATGCATGTGTGCATGAGTGTGTGTGAGTGCATGCATGTATGTGTGTGAATGTGTGTGAGTGTGTGTGTTTGTAAACTTTTCCCTGGTACTGTCCTATGGAATGGAGGCTCCAGAGCACAGGTCCATACCCTGATGTACTTGTGTGATTGTCACCTGAGAAGTTTCCAGCTAGAGACAGGCCTCAGAGAGTTCTGAACGCTGGGTGAATTTGTGAAGCATTTTGGCACACTATCCTGATGCCAACCCATTTTAGCAGCTTGTCTTCCTTCCTTCCATCTCCTCCTCCTCCTCTTCCTCCTCCTCCTCCTCCTCCTCCTCCTCCTCCTCCTCCTCCTCCTCCTCTTCCTCCTCCTCCTGCTCCTCCTCCTCCTCTTTCCTCTCTTTCTCTTCCTCCTTTTCCTCCTCCTCCTCTTCTTTTTTCTCCTTCTTTCCCTTCCTCCCTCTTCCTTTTTTCTTTTCTTTTCTTTTCTTTTTTTCTTTTTTGTTCAAACAGCTTTTCTCTGTGCAACCCCAGTTATCTTGAAACTTGCTCTATTGACCAGGCTGGCATCGACGAACTCAGAGATCCACCTGCCTCTGCCTCCTGAGTGCTGAAATTTAAGGCACATGACACTATGTCTGGCCCCATATCTTAACCATACTAAACCTCCAGCCCCAGAGGTTGGGGAGCTACCCAGAATTCCTCACTGTGACGAGGCTTTCAGGCTTGCCCTGGAAGTAATAGAGCTCTGAGGCACATCTAACTCATGGGGACTCTGAGAGTCACCCTCCTACACACAGTCACCCTGGAAACTGCTGTGGGAATTAATGGGAGGACTCAAAGGCAGCAGGGCCCTACAGATGAATGCAGCCTTTCTTGGTCTACTCTTCTCATAGGACTGGGAAACTGGGCAGCTCTTGGTACAGGGGCCCCTGAGCTGGGCTCCAACCATGGCCTGAATCTGCCTCGCAGGCAGCAGAATGCTGCCCTTTGGTTTATGGCTGTTTCTTTTTTCTCTAGGACCTTTGTACTGGGATCTCCAGGCACTCCACCTATAGCAGATGTCCCCAGGGTCACTGGGCCTGACTTCCCTGTCCAGGAGGCTAGGGCTTGGTCTCCAGGTAGGGCCAGGGGCATGCTTGATGAGCGCTTCTCAGGCTGGGTGCACAAAATTCATGGACTGGGGAGAACCAGCATCCATGAGCACTACTGCCATGAGTTGCAGTATCTCACTTCCCTGTGCTATGGAAGGGTTCAGCCTGCGTGGTCTTCTTAGGTGGTTCTGTGATTCACTCCTGGGCCAGGCACTGAGTGAGGCCAGGGCGGGCTCTTGTGGCTTTGAACCGTTGTCCACCCATGTGTTCTACATCCTGTACGTACCTCATGTCCCATGTTGTCCTCCAACCTGCTAGTAGGACCGGGTACCTAAGTTTGTGTCAAAGGCAGGCATGGTTGGATGCCAGGCTCTGTGGGCCAGGCTGGCTTCAAGAGCACAATCCTGAGGTCGAAACAGGATGTACAATGCCACACCGAGCAGCCTCCCTACCCTGGCCAGGCTCCTTGTCCCACCCAATCAGATCTCCATCCTGAAGGCGGGAATGGCTACCATCTGCTGACTCATCACTATCGAGATGGGGTTAGAGGATAGCTTACCCTAGTGGAGACCTAGTAACTCCTAAGTGAGCTTTGATCTAACTTGTTCACTTACTTTCTGTAACAAAGACTTTGCACTGTCTGTAGAGAGGGAGCATTCTGGGTACGAAAGGAAGGCACTATGGTCGCTGGACAATACAGACATACTATCAATGGAACAGTCTTTTTCCTGGGATGGGGCAGAAGCTAGCTCCTTAGTTGGTTCTGAGTCCTGAGATCCCCAGTACCTCATGTGAGATATTTGGTTCCCAAGGCTCTGAGGTGGCCCTGCGGTGGATCTGCTTGCTTGGCTGCTCTCTCCTCATGCTCTCCGTACCATCCTCATGAGCACACAGTTCTTGGATACAGTAAGGCCTTGGTCTGTCCACCAGGAGTCTAGGAGTAGATAGTCTTGTGGTCCGCTTTGTCAGAGTCCAGCACACTTGAGGTTCAGAACCTGCTGTGGCCCTTTACTCTGTCTCAATACCTAGAGTTCACAAGTTCTTTCCATTCTTCTCCCAAGCCCTTCTGGGTCTCAGGGAGATTCAAGACCTCCTTGGAGTTCTGTGGTAACCACAGGCAGAGAATCCTTGCCAGCACCAGGGCCCCGGCAGCATTTCAACTTTATCTAACTCAAATCACTTGCACTTGACCTTCATTTGTGTTCCTGAGCCCAGCTCCTGAGTTGTTGTTGTTTTTTTTTGTTTTGTTTTGGCTTTTGGTTTTTGGTTTTTGGTTTTTCGAGACAGGGTTTCTCTGTGTAGCCCTGGCTGTCCTGGAACTCACTCTGTAGACCAGGCTGGCCTCGAACTCAGAAATCCACCTGCCTCTACCTCCCAAGTGCTGGGATTAAAGGCGTGTGCCACCACTGTCCAGCGAGTTCTGGTTCTTGTGATGAGGGTTTAGAGCAGGGCTGGAAGCTGAGGTCATAGGTCAGAGTATAGTCTCCAGGTTAAGGTTTTCTCCCAGGAGAGGTCAGACAGGGTCAAGGGAGCCTAGCTTGACCTTCCTAACTCGGACTTGGGGACAGGGTAGGAGGCATCGGGAGGCTGTTAGGGCAGGCAGAGGCATATTAGAGTATAGACAGGGCGTGCCAGCTATGGAAGCTCTTGTAGCCGAGGCACCCCAGCTATGAGAAGACTTTCAGTTGGGAGGGTCAGGGAACCCTTTATTGGTGCTATTACTCTTTGGAGGGTCTATGACCTTTCACCTTTGCCTGTGATTAGTCACCAACAGGTCACCTGCCTGCTACGCTCAGACTCTTGGGCTAGGTCAGTGTAGTGGTAACCAAGCAGTTTTACTGTTTCCTGGCCCTCATGTTAACGGCCCCTTGCAGGTCAGCAAGGGCTGCCTTCACAGGTGCATAGTACCTAGGATGTTCTGGGGAACGAGGTAGTAAGGCTCCGAAACAGTGCCCTGTATGCCAGTCTTATACAGACCCTGGGGTAATGGCAAAGGAGCACAAAAGTCCCTTGCTTCTGCACTTGAGCCTTGAAGAGAATAGCTAAAAAGCAGTAACACCAATGCCGTGAGCAAGATACACTCTGGAAAGGCGGAGGGCCACACAGACCATGACAGGCACTCTCTCCAGCCCAGAGGGGTGAAGAACAAGGGCCATTTAGAGGTTCCCTGAAGGGCTGAGACATGGAGCTCTGGCCACAGTAAATAAGGATGAGAAAATGGAAGACCCAGGATCTGTGAGGCAGCTGTGGGTGCAGCTTCCCTGGCTGAGGGAGCATGAGCCTTCCTTGTGAGCTGAAACCCTGGGAGTCACAGATGTGCAGAAGGATGAGGGCAGATGTCAGATGGCGTTGGGAGGTGTAAAGGATGTTGTCATGCCACTCTGAGGGTGGTCTGGACCTGGTGGCCAGAGGGGCTCGGGCCAAGAGAGGAACAAGCCCCCTTCTTTGGACAGAAGCAGGCCTCATGACTAACTAGCTTCTTAGGATGAGAAGATCCCAAGGGCCAGGCCTCCTACTGTGTGTGTGTGTGTGTGTGTGTGTGTGTGTGTGTGTGTATGTGTGTTGTTAGCTGGAAGGGCATAGCAGTGCCTCCCACAGCTGCTGGCTAGGGTAAAGGTGGTGGTCCTACCCAGCCTAGCTCCCATCCTGGCAGCTCCAGGGGAAACCCTGCTTTTTTTTCTTCCTTTCCTCTTTTTGCCTGTAGCTGCATTTAACTATAAAAAGCAATAAATTATAAATCTGGAAAAACATCCCTTGTCCCACAAAGGACAGGGCTGTCCCCAAATGACAAATGACTCCGAATTAGCATTATTTCGTATTTATAACTTCCGCAGGACAGAACTTACAGATGTCACGGGCAAGTCCTGCTTGCCTTTGGGGTATTTTTGGAACCCATTGTCTGGCTGCCGGTGCTTCTAATTGTGGCTCCACTCAGCGGGGCAGTGTGAGCAGCTCTGGAGGAAGTACAGGGCCCAGTCCCCTCAGCAGGACAGAGTGACCAAGGAAGGGCCACTTCTGTGCACTCGCACACAGGCCATGGAGTGCAGCAGCGCAGGAGTTTATCAAATCCACACTTTATGGTTAGCCTGAGACAGCGTTTGGGGGAAGATGTCAGGAGCCTCTGACTTGGGGTAGGGCACTTATATTAGGGTGTGAGGAGGTTCAATGAGTGGTTGAGAGGGGTTAAGTCTAGCAGTAGGAGCCAACAAGGGTACCATACAGCCCGTGAGGCATGTTCTAGGCTCTGAGAGTGACACAGGGGCTGGAGGGGCCACACTGCCCCAGGAGAGTTCCCCTTTTCATTTACTTGCTGTTGGCAGCAATGGTGGGGCCATGACTAAGCTGCTGGGCCCTGAGGTAGTGCAAAAAAAGGCAAGAAGAGGAGGCAGTGGGCAGCTGCTCTGGGTCTGGTCTGGGCTTTGTCTGGGAATAAAGCATGGCTCCTGTGCGATGTTCAAGGATATGAAGAAGATGGCAGTGAAGCAGTTAGGGCCTTGCCAGGCCTCCTGCAGGCCGCCGCCCGCTCTCATGGTAAGCCCGCATCTGTCACCAACACCTCTGCAGACTGGGATTCCTAGGCACAAAGCTGCTGAGACCTGTCAAAGACTCCTGCTAGCCCCTGAACCCCACGCCTGCCGAGGAAGCTCCCAAGTCATCCTAAATCTGCTGCAGTCTGCTAAGTCCAAGTGGTCTGTGTGTCTGGCAGGGCTGCTGGGTGGTCTGTGTGTCTGGCGGGGCTGGGTCCCCTTCTGTCCTGGCTTCAGTTGTTGCCTGCAGCAGTTCTCTGAGACTTTTGAGAGTCTCTGGACTTGCTGGGAAAAGAGGGAGGATTTATTCTAGTATTTAGCTTCCTGGCTCAATTGTGAAATGAACAAGGTGAACTGGCAACCCATCAGGATGTGGCTGTGGGCTCGTCCAGAGTCCTGATTGCAGCAGTGTGCTGTTCTGACCCAGCCCAGGGCATTGCCTTCTCTCTAGGGTGGCTAGGGTGTATGTCTGCTAGGCTGGAGATCTTACCTTCTGGGCCAGAATCTCTTAAATCATAGGCAGAAGACCCTGGTGAAGCTCTGGAGGAGGGTGAGAGCCAGGCTCCCCAGGGAGCCACATGGAAGTGCAGCCACCCATCTGTGGCCAGCTCATTCTTAGCAGACGTTGATGACTCAAGGAGGTTGCAGTACGAAGGGCTTTCTAGGCTGAAAAGTTTGGCCCTGGGCTACAGAATTTAGGAAAGTCTGTGTACCTGAGGCTTGGGTGGGGCCTGCTGTCTCCTACACCCTAGCCCAAGGTCGTTAGTATGCGGGGCGGGGGAAACCCGAAGAGTTCGGTAGTCTCTGTTGACTCCATTCAGATGTGGGCAGGTTGACCCTCTCCATGAGCTCTAGGCCAGCATTTTCTCCCTCCTGTGCTCTCCAGCCCCAGAGGTGACAAATGGGCCCGTGGGTACCAGGTCTATGCTCATGGGCTTCTAACTCCTCCAAGAACGGGACTACCTAATTGTGGTGGGCAGATCACAGAACCAGGGACAGATGGTTGGGTCTCTCTCTGCTTTTTTTCTTGTTGCTTTCTCTCTATTTCTTTTTTTGGTCTGTCTATCTTTTCCCTGTCTCTCTGTCTGTCTTTACCTTTACCCACACCCATCTGTCTGTCTGTCTCATTCCCCTAACCCCCACATCTCTCTGTCTTTCTCCATCTCTTTCTTTTTCACCCAGGGAGAACCCAGGTGGGTTCAGCCTGCCGAGTATCCTCCAGTGCTTCTCAGGCCTGTGGATTCACCCCCTGAGAAGTGCCTGGCAAAAGGAATTGCCTCTTCCCAGTTGCCTCCTACTGGACTGGCAGAAGGCCTCTGGGATCCTTGATCTAAGTCCCAGAATGGCAGAGACACACTAGCATAGGACAGGTAACAGCCTCTGCAGACACTTTTCCCAGAGCCCTCTGTGGGGTCAGGCATGTGATGGGAGGCCTCTACGTCTGGGTGCACACCACAGTGACTACTCTTAGTCTTTCTCCTGGTGTTTCCCTGACTGACTCATTCACAACTCCATCAAGACAAATCCTCTTTCAAGGACATACTTGTGGCAGCTGGTCTCAAAAGGCTCTGGGGACCCATAGATTGTTACGTTGAATAGTTTGTCCAGTGGGTCTCTTTGGAGAGCTGGGTTGTAAATCCAGCCCTGAGATTGGGTGTGACCGGGCAGGTGAGGGGGAGGTATCTTACTTAGGTGGCTTTCACTGAGGAGGAGATGTCACTTCTCCAAGAGGACAGTACAGTCACCTTGATGGCCTGCTTGGGATCTATAAGCAAGCAGAGGAGGCAGTGACTCCCAACTGTCCTTGCTGGATCCTCTGTGAGAAGGGACTGCGGGGGTCTGGCTGGGACACCAGTGGCTGTGTCTCACTTGCCCCGAAGCCTACTTCACCACTGCTCCAATCCTTTTTGATAAAGAGGGAGTGGCACTGGCTTCTGCAGCCCCTTGTAGGTCACCTTTGCTGTTTTCTTCCTTGTAATCAAGTTGACTTGAAGAAAGTTTAGAAAAATAAATTTTAGATTAAGTTGTGTTTGTCCCAGGAGCTATGCTGCTATCCTCCTTTTATTTCCTCCCCCTCCCCCTCCCCCTCCCTCTCCCTCTCGCCCTCTGTCTTTCGCTGGGCAGTGGTGGCACACGCCTTTAATCTCAGCACTTGGGAGGCAGAGGCAGGTGGATTTCTGAGTTTGAGGCCTGCCTGGTCTACAGAGTGAGTTCCAGGACAGCCTGGGCTATACAGAGAAACCCTGTCTCGAAAAACAACAACAACAACAACAAACAAAAACAAAAACAAAAACAAAAAAAAAAGAAAGAAAAAAGAATAATCAAGCTCTGGGGATAGAGAGAGCTCAGGTGATAAAGCCTGCTGCGCGATCACGTGGCCCTCAGTTTGGATTTCCAGCACCCACGTAAAGCTGGACATAGAAATGTGTGTCTAAACTGGGCAGTGGTGGCACACACCTTTAATCCCAGCACTTGGGAGGCAGAGGCAGGTGGATTTCTGAGTTTGAGGCCAGCCTGGTCTACAGAGTGAGTTCCAGGACAGCTTGGGCTATACAGAGAAACCCTGTCTCAAAAAAACAAAACAAAACAAAAAACTAAACAACCCCCCCCCCCCAAAAAAAAACCGAAATGTGTGTCTATAGGCCCAGTGCTGTGGGGTGGATCCTTAGAGCCCATTGGCTAGTGCTGTGGAAAGGTGGGTTCTTAAAATCATTAGCTAGTGCTGTGAGAAGGTGGGCCCTTAGAGTAGAGCCCATTGGCCTGCTAGCTTAGCCACAGTGAGGGAGCCTATAACAAAAAAATACGATTTTTTTTAAAAAAAAAAAAAAAAAAACGCCAGGGCTGGAGAGATGGCTCAGCGAATAAGAGCATTGACTACTCTTTCAGAGGTCCTGAGTTCAATTTCCATCAACCACATGGTGGCCCACAACCACCTGTAATGAGATCTGATGCCCTCTTCTGGTGTGTCTGAAGATAGCTACAGTGTACTCACGTACAAAAAATAAATAAATCTAAAAAGAATATGGAAAGAATCATTAAAACAAAGCAAAACAAGACAAAACAAAACAAATCAAAAATAAAAAACAAGGAAAGTAGGCATGTGTGGTGGTGCACACCTTTGATCTTAGCACTCTCAGAGGCAGAGGATCTCTGTGAGTTTGAGGCCACTCTGGCCTACAGAGTGAGTTCCAGGCCAGCTACGGCTACACAGTGAGAACTTAATCAACCAATCAGACGAACAATACGTGGAGATAGATGGAGGAAAGACAGCCAAAGTCAATCTCTGGCTGCCATGCGGACACATACCTGTATTTATAACACATGTACAGCATATGCACACACAAAGAATAATTCCATATTTATTGTGGTGGTCATACTTTACAAATAGGTTGAAATTTGGCCTATCTTCTTGGCAGGAGAGCTTACACATACCTTTGTGTTACTAGGTAACTTAGAAACTCTAACTCAGGTTTTACGGGTGTCATCCAGCAACTGATAGGAGCAGATGCAGAGATCCACAGCCAAACCAGCCAAACGTTAGGCAGAGCCAGGAGAACCCCATAGAAAAGGGGAGGAAGAATTGTAGGAGCCAGAGGGGTTGAGGACTCCACAAGAACACAACCCACAGAACCAACTAAGCAGGGCTCACAGAGGTTCACAGGGACTGATGGGTGTGAGCTGGGTCCTCTGCATATCCATCATAGTTGTGTAGCTCGGTGTTCTTGTGGTTACTCCTAGCAGTGGGAGTGGGGTGTGTCTCTGACTCTTTTCGCCCGCTCTTGGGGCCCTTCTCCTCCTGGGTTGCCTCATCCAGCCTTGATGTGAGGGTCTGTGCCTGGTCTCATTGTAACTGGTTATGCCATGTTTGGTGGCTATCCCTGGGAGGCCTGCTCTTTTTTTCCAAAGAGAAACAAAAGAAGAGAGGATCTGGGGGAGAGGGGAGGTGGGGGAGGGACTGGGAGAAGTGTAGGGAGGGGAACTGCAGTCAGGATGTAATGTAGGGAAGAATAAAAGAAAAAAACAGACAAAATATTACAACTCAATAATAATAATTTTTCATTATTTTTGAATTTTTTGTTTGTTTTGATTTCCAAACAGTTTCTCTGTGTGGCCATGTCTGTAGACCATGTTGTAGCCTGGCCTCCAACTCACAGCGATCCTTCTACCTCTGCTTCAAGTGCTAGACGTAAAGGCATGTACTCAGTTTTAGAAGTCTGATTTTTAAGGGCTCAGCTACACACAGTCCCTCTAGTAATTACTGGATTTCCTCTTTTTTGGATATCTACCATGTTTCCCCTGCCCAAGGACAGACAGCCCTGGGATGACAGGTGGTGGATCTGTCTGTTGGAGACCCAAAAGCAGCATTTCCTAGTGGGAGGTAGTCTCACGAGATCTTGTCCTCAGCAAAAGGAGAACTTATCACCTTACATTGCAATGCCTGGGCCCACGAGGCCCACAAATACACACACAGATGTGTATAATGATTATGCTAATTTGTCTACAAGAGGCCTCTGGAGCTAGCTGGGGCACTTGACCTCCAAGTGTAGTGTCAGGACTCTATTGATTCCGATTTCTTGATTCTTCCCAAAAATACTGGAGGAAGAGGAGGTGGGCACTTAGTGCCCATGTTACTGGTTAGACACACAAGTGTCAGGAAGAGTCTGAAGCAAAGGCCTAGATGCATTTGGATGCTGGCAAGTGTCCCCTGTACCTGAGAGTAAATGCAGCTGCCTGCAGAGGGAGCTCTGGAATGGAGTGGGGGGGGGGGGGGGTGTTCCTGGGGGTAGGCAAGAGGGGGGGCCGGGGGGGGGGGGGGGGGGGGGGGGGGGCGGTGGGGGGGGGGGGGGCGGGGGGGGGGGGGGGGCTAGTCAACAATATGGCCATGGAATGGAGGGGGGGCACTAGTCAACAATATGGCCATGGAATGGAGGAGGGGCACTAGTCAACAATATGGCCCTGGAATGGAGGGGGGGGCGCTAGTCAACAGTATGACCCTGGAATGGGGGGCCAGGGTTCCTGGGGCCTAGTCATGACTGCAGAGTTGAATCTTGAAGGAAGGAGTAGTGTTTGGAGGCAAAGAAGCAGGATTGAACCTGCATCATGGAAAGTCTGAGCTCCAGGCCAAATGCAAGGTGTGGAGGACAGAGAGCAACAGTAATTGGGTGCGGGGTACACAGGGAGGAAGGGCTCAGCTAGAAGATTTGGGAACCAGAGGCAGCAGAGTTTTGCAGAAGTGGGCACAAGCTCAGGTGTGTATGACAGGCAGGGAGATCCTTTCCAGATGGCCGATGGTGGGGGAGGAGAAGACGTGGCCTGTCCCAGAGTCCAGGGTGGAGGCCTGTCCTAGGGTGAGGCTGGGGCCCCGCCTCTGCCAGTACTGCCTTCCTCCTCCCCCATGCTGATCAGCTCAGAGCGGCCAGACGCTGTCCACCAGTGGTGCCGAGCTTGCTTTATCAGATAATAAATAAGACGGCTGGAGCCGTCCATGTCAACATCTTGGCGGCGTGCAGGGGCCCAGAGGGGAGGGGGCTACTCATGAATGGCTTAGTCAGCCCCTCTCCCCTTTGAGGCCAGGGTCAGCCCCTACCCAAGTGTTTGTATAGGAGATTCAGGCATCACAACTGCCCTGCCCAAAGCCTGGGGCTACAGGAAACTAAGTCTCTCTGGCCTCTCTATCCTGTGGACAGGGAATGAAGGGGACACAGTAGGGGCTTAGTTCCTTGGATCACACAGTCCATGCATGGGATAGGCCTGGTCTGGTTGGCTGTTTGGCGTTAATATTGGGTAATGTGAGATGTGACACATTCTAAGCTACACAAGGATGGAACTGGAGGTGCAGCGGATACTTTTGAGTCTCCCTGCTAGTTGGTGTCCCTACCCTAGCTGGGTCCCACAGAGGGCTGGAGCCTTATCTCTACTGCTTTCTCAGCCCTATTTTAGAGGCACTAGAGGGACCCTGGGGTCTCTCAGCTGTAGGCCCATGTCTGACAAAACACGGGGAACTGAGACCCCACAGGGCATCAGCTCTCATCTGTCCACCCAGGCCGCTTACCTTGCCTTAAGGAATGCTGCCTGAGCCCCTAGAACTGTCCACAGGGCTGTGAAAGAGGACAGCAGGGCGGGCCTTGTGGACGGTCAGTGTCCCTTCTGCAACATGGTGCCTTCAGTCCTTTGATGAGATCCACATGACGCTATTGACTGTGGCAAGTAGTCTGTTCTAAGAAATGCCCTTACTTGGTCAAACAGGAAGCTACTGCCCTCCACGTGTCTCCTCCCCTAGGCTTTCGTCTCTGAGACCCCAAGCTTTCACGTGAACACCAGGGAGAATTTGCTCCACTTTTTGACAGGCTTACCCCTTTGAGACTAAGAAACTCTCAGCCTTTGGGCTGTACCCCTGCAAGCTTAGGTCCCAGTTCAGTGCTGAGGCAGTGGAATCACCATTTGGCTTCCTGGTGTAGGACAGCTCTCAGGGTCTGATGGCTGATGCTCTGACACAGAGCATCTAGGGGGCAGTTTCATCCTGCTTCCACAGAGAACATACCAACACAAGCAGCAGCAAGACACCAGAATAAAGGAGGGTATCGTACCAGCCTGGAGGAGAAGTGCCTATCTGCTGTGCTCCAGCCACGTGGCAGGGCCATGGCTGGAGGGTTCTGCCCATCAGTTCTGGCAAGAAACTCCAATGAACGGGACCCTGGTCTCCCCACCTCTGTGGCCCATTTGTTCTACTTTGCATGGGTCTCCTTCCTTTCTTCCTTGGGCTATCCAGGACAAATCATGGGGGGCCCAGAAAAATATTTTGTACAGGAAGGGACAGAATTGTGGCCCCTTCTGCTTCAGGGTCTGGGGTGATGGGGACAGAACATACTATAGGCAGCAGACAACCAGGCCTTCCTTTCCATCCTGCTGTTCAGATAAGTCCCTCAGTTGCTCTGGCCCAAGTGAGCTTCTGACCAGCAGACAGGATGAGGATGAGAGGTGGGAGGAAAGGCAGCGGTGGGGTTCTTGATGGCTATATTAAGGACTTGGTTCCCTGGCTTCCTCCTGAAGAGGAGGGCACTCAGATCCAGCATCAGTAACCATGCCCAGTGACTGACGGACATACGGCCTTCTTCACCTCAGTCGGCTCCTTAGTTAGGAAAGAGAATTAGGGAGCTGGGGAAACGGCTCAGGGGTTAGGAGCACCCGCTGCCTCTTCAGATGATCTGTTCAGTTCTCAGCACTCACAAGATGGTTCCTAACCACCTGCAACTCCAGTGCCAGGGGATCCCAAGGCACCAGGCATGCATGTGACACACACACATACATGTAGATGGATGAAATAAATAAATTAAAAAATGAGAAAGCAAAAGGAAGCCAGGTGTGGGCTCACGCCTTTAATCCTAGCACTCAGGAGGCAGAGACAGGCAGTCTCTGTGAGTTCGAGGCCAACCTGGTCTACATAATGAGTTCCAGGACAGCCAGAACTACATAGTAAGGCCCTGTCTCAAATAACAAACAAACAAACAAACAAAACAAATGAAAGAGAGAGAGAGAGAGAGAGAGAGAGAGAGAGAGAGAGAGAGAGAGAGAGAGAGAGAGAG
>JADRCD010207680.1:25893-43009 GCA_019843815.1 Montemys delectorum
GAGAGAGAGAGAGAGAGAGAGAGAGAGAGAGAGAGAGAGAGAGAGAGGAGAAACCAATGTGGAAGGGATTTCATGTCTTCATGCCCCTCTCTCCTGAGTTCCATTCCTCTCCATCCAAAGGGATGTCATCTGTCTTGTGCCTTGTACTGTGGCTGTCTCCAGGAAGCCTCCCCAGGTTGGTGAGTGCCTTGAACCACCTCAAAGGTGCATGAGTTACAGATGTGCTCACAGACACCTCTCTCATCACAGAAGGGGAAACTGAGGCTAGGACAAATGGAACTCCTAGGAACAGCACTACAGTGAGAACACGGTGCTGAGACCTTGTGCACAGCTGTGGTCCTGTCTGCATCTATGCACACTTGGGGTGTGGGTGCTTGGAGATGCTCACATGGCACTGCCTGTGTCTGGGTCTCTAGTCCCCTCCCTCTCCTTACCCCAGTCTCTGGGATGTGACCACAGACACTTAGGCAGCCAGCTTTGCCTTCCACAGATACACGGGTGGTGAGGTATGCCTGCTCGGAGCTGGTTACAAGAGCTTATCTTGCCTTTCTTTGCCCTGTGATATCTGCAAATGCTGCAGGCTACTGCCTCTTGATTTTTCTTTGAACCAGGGCCCACTACCTCTCCTTCAAGCTGAACTGGATGGAAGGATTGAGGGTCCACACAGGAGACAGGTTAAGGATGGCTTTGATGGTTGAATGAGCCCTTGACTCCATTGCTTCTTGGTTTCCTCACCAGGGAGTGGAAGACTGAAAAGTCCAGGAAGCAGCCAATGGAGATAAGACCTATGGGGATGTGGCCTACAGAACACCTCTGCCTTCCGCTGCCTGTCACTTTCCTGCACCAGGGCCCTAGAACTGACCTGCAGACCTGGGCAGAGCCACCACCAGCTGATGTGACCCGGTGTGAAGAGGATGCTTCATGCTGTGTGGCCAACTGTTGCAATGATGGCTGAGCCAGGCCACGAGGCCACATGTCACCCAGTTCCAACGGTGTCTCTTTGTGGGTCTGCTCACTAACTAGCAAATACCTTAGTACACTGATGGCCAGAACAAGGCCCTTTACTGCCCAGTCTGGAAACAAACATACAAATAAATATAGAAGTCTGTGATGATGGTCAGATGGATGCATTTGACTTGGGGCAGTGTCCTGGTATGGTGCTCAACCTGTACACTGGTCTCTGGCAGTCCTGCATCCGTAAGCAAGAAAGCGCTCTTTCAGCCGTACAGAGTCAAACATGGGCGATGAAGACCTCAAGGGCCCAGAGGCCCTGTTTCTTATTGTCTGCCTGGACTATGTTTGTTTCACTTGGATCAGATTTTACTGTGGGATGCTGTGAACCTTTGCCAGCTGCTACAAACTATAAATTTTGACCATCGATGTCAAGACCTGAATTCAAGTAATTGGTGGGTATCTCCAGTCATCTTGGCTGCAGTGAGGTCCATGAGAGGCCTGGGGAGTCCATTATTACCCCAGCTGAGGCTCCAATCCTTCATCCACCAGCCTGCTTCTTTCTCCAGGGAATCAGCACAGAAAGTTTCCCCAGCATAGTGGTGAGGGGCCTCTGGGGCTGCTGGTTCACAAACTAACTTCTGATCCTGGGATGTACTGTGGTGACAGTTTCCTGAGCACCTAGGCCAAGGCCAGGGCACACCAGGCCTCCTGACGTAGGACTCCACTGAGACCAGCTTGGGGGCTCAGGGACGAGGAGGTGAAAGCAAAGTCTTCAGGTTCGAACTTGAACTCCAAATGGCTGGAGGCCAGGGATTCATCCGCTGGGCTGGAGGCCTGCAGGGGGATGGAGCAGAGTATCCAGGAGTCTAGCACCTCTCTGGGACTGGGAAGCATGGCGCAGGGTGATTTGTTCCAGGGGCCCATGAGTCTAGAGTGAGTACAAAGTCCACTGAGGAGCAGGACTGGTAAGACCCGCAGGGTCCTGGACCATGTCACACACAGCTCCACATTGGTGGTTGAGGGCCATGTGTGTACAGTGAAGCTCTGGGAGGGGTCTAGGGGGCTCTGATGGGATTGGAGTTGGTGAAGAGTTAAGGTTCTCCAGAGAAGTGTGAGGATCTATCTCTTGCAGTCCCCTGCCTCATCCTCCTTACCTGGGAGGTGATAGTGTGCCCAGCACACACTGGAGATGCTAGACTGGACTCTGCCTTCAAAGTGGTTGCTGAGCTCTCAATATTGAGGAGAGTGGGAGAAGAGGCTGTGGTGTTTGCTGTGGATCCTGCGAGGGAAGGGGGAACATTACAGAAGGTGCCATATCTGACCATATTTTCTGCCATGTGGCCAATTCTCCTGTCCTTGTCCAGAGAGATTGATTCAGAGACTTCTTAAAGTCACACGTTATTGAATGCTGGAGGGTCAGGTATAGCTTCAGCCACCCCACATCTGTCCATGGGCCCCTCTCCCTGCAAGACTAAGGATGCCCATCGGGGACTGGGTTAGACTGAGACTCGGAGGCCTGGGAGTGGCCCGGGAACGGCCCCTCCCGGCTTCCCGCTTACCCGAGGAGCCCTTGACTTTGGCCGGGTTCTTTGGCTTCCGTTTTCTTGTCTGGATACTCTCCTTTTTCATTGCCAGTGGCCTTGGCACCTAGCAGGGACAACAAGGGTGAGTGGCTGCCCCCTGTCCCTGCTCACCCCTGGACCCTTGCATAGTCACCTTCCTGAACTACCCTGGAAAGCCAGTCCCCTCTTAGATGCTGAGCTGACCTGCAGGCACAGGCCTGTTGAGTCAGCTCCACCCTTGGGTGCCATCCCATCTGCCTGAGAGCTGAGAGGCAGGGGTGGAGTGCAGAGAGGGCAAGATTTGGGTGTCTAGCATCTATCTTAGGCTGAAAAGCCCTGGGGAACTCCCTGAGCCTCAGTGGGCAGGTCTGTACAGTAGACATGCGTGGAGGCAGGAGCTTGGCCTCCCAGAGGAGTGGGTCTGCAGACAGTCAACGCACGCGTAACACTCCCAGAACGTGTTCAAGCCAGGGGCCAAGGGCCATCCTGTCTTGCTGGGGAGGAGGGGCAACCACTATGCCCTGTCACTCACCCCATGGAGCTTCATGTAGAGGCCACAGGCGTTGCACACTGGTTCGCCCTCCGAGTTGCGCCTCCAGAGGGTGGTGGTGACAGTGTGGCAGTTGGAGCAGCAGAGGCCGGATCGACGGGATGAGGACTGTGGGGCAAGTGAGCTGGGGTGAGCCCAGACTTTAGGGAACTCAGACTTGGGGGCCTCTGGTGCAGTAAATGACAGCTAACAGGATGGATGGATGGTAGACTCAGCAGTTACCAGCTGCCAGGTCATGGGTCATTCTGGTTGAGTGAGATGCTCGGATGCTGAAGGCTTGAGGCCGGCCATAGACCTATCTGACAGGACATGATGTCCTTCGTTCCACAAAGCTTTGACTCTTTGTCCTTCTGGTCCCAGGACTGATCCTTTTACCTCCAGGCATTTCCCATCCCTGAGACATATGACATACCTTTTGGGGTCTAGTTGTGGGGTTCTAAGGCCAGGAAGGCCTAGTGTAGAAATATAGCTATTGATTGTTGATCAACAGCCAGGTTGATCTAATCTGGCACCTCTGTGGGGCATCAGTGCCCTGAAGGCCACAGATCCTGCACACCTGTCTCCCAAGAGCTCAGAGCACACATTGACAGCACCCCACACACCCCACAGCATCCCCAGTACCCACAGAGCATTGAGTAGAGGGTGCAAGGTCCTATCTGTCATGTGCTACCCTTGCTGTGTCAGTGTCTGGAGTCCCCTGATCTTACACATTTGAATCCCACCAGAGACCCCAGACTTCCCTGTGTTTGGAGAACTTGGGCCCTGAGCTAGAGAAGAAACTGGGCGCAGGCATCTGGGTCTAACTAATGAAGTTGGTGGGAGAGCAAGGAATGGGCTTCCTGTGCTGCATTTGGGGAATCATCCTGGAGGGCCCAGCTGTCTTCACCAAGCTCAGTGTCTCCTGAGGTCTGAACCTTTCCTACACTGCTCACAGTTCAGTGTATGATGGGATCTTGTCCCTGTTATTGAAAGCTCCATCTAAACGTCTGGACCCTAAGCCCTTCCCGTACAGCTGACCCCCACCCCCATCAGTCCCCTTTATGGTTCAGGGCTGAAAATTCAACTACAGTTCTACAACAGCAGCCATAAGAGTGTCTGCAGCAGTACTTGGGATATGACTAGTAAGATATCCATCTTCACCTGGAAGTTACACTTAACTAGGCGCCTGGCACTTGGCAGCTGTCAGTTCCTGCTGGACCTTTAGACTCAGGGGAGCCCTGGCCTCTGGCCTCTCTTCTCCCATGAACCAGCTAGGATCTATGGGAACCTTCTGAGACACGGTGGGTAAGAAATAAAATTATGTGTCCTATGTGCAGACCATACACAGGAAGAAAGGTGTGGCATAACCTCACACACCAGAAATGTAAGAGAAAAGTCCAGAAAGATTCCATGGACTCTTTCATGGTGAATATCTTTTACTTTTATAAAATTCGAACTGTAGGAAAGCGTAACCACCTGAGCAGTGTTTGCCTTTCCCTCAGACTTCACAACTGTCAGCCATTGCCCAGGAGGGAACTGGAAGTTCAGATATGTCAAGGGATCACAGCAAACTGAGGAGCCAGGTAGACAGAACCTTCTCTTTCTGTTGAGCACTTGGGCACATCCCCATTTGCCACGCCCCAATGCCACTCCACCCCCACCCCCACCCTGCCTCCTCTCTGTCTATGCTGGCCGCCTGGTCAACAGGCAGCCTCTCCTGGATGCACTACAGGTTGTTTTTTTTTGTTTTGTTTTGTTTTGTTTTTGGTCTGTTCTTTTCAAGAGAAGTTCATCTTCAATGGTTGTTCACCCGAAGGAGAGCAACACTGAGTGCCAGGCTCCATGCACTGGGGACCTCCAAATACATCAGCCTTGGAGAGCAAAGGCAGCCCTGCCAAGGTGGACACACAGGGAAGATGGCTGAAGCCCTGCTTGGAGGGCAAGTCATGTATGCAGGCAAGCTGTTTGAAAATGCAAGCTGCAATACAAAGTGTTGCAGAGTGGCTTCCTCATCCAGAACCCAGTTACCCAAGACTGGCTGAGAGAGCCAACCAGAGCCTTAGGAATAGGCCAAGGCTCCAAAGTTTCCAAGTGGACCCTCTCCTGAAGGATACACAGCAGATTAGGTCCAACTTTGTACCTTGTCTGCTGACAGAAAACAGAGATGGGAGTATGAGTGGTGACAAAAGTGGGTTTGGGGCCAGGGACATCCATCCTTCTACCCCAGAGCAGACAGGGACTCTTGCTTGATTCTTATTTGTTTACCACTGTGTCTGAGTGTCCAGTGCAGAGCCTGACACAGAGGAGAGTGAGCAGAGTCAAGCAAGGGACAGGGCAGGTCTGCTGCCTGGGGAGACTGCACTCTGAGGCCTGGGATTCAGTCCTCCATGACTGCACTGTGTCTCTATGGTTTGCTCATTAGTGAATGTCAGAGGGACCAGGGTGGGCAGCTCATCGAGGGCACGGTAGCTTCTGAGGTGGCCCCTCAGATGGCAAGAAGCAAAGTATTGGGCAGAATGGGTCTGCAGATCCCAAACCCCAGCTCAGAGGAAGGGAAGGATAGCTTCCCTAAGTCCCCTTCTTGTATCCTACCTGCCTCCTGGAGCCCACAAGATTGTTTCCATGTCAGGGCTTCTCATGCCCACAACACTGAGCATGTACAGCTCCAAGTTTGTACACTCAGAACCACCTTCAACACACCAGACAGGCTGGGCCCAGTCCTCAGGCACCGTCTACTATGGGCATGGGGCTTTCTGAAACTTGGAGGGTAAGAAGCTTGCTCCCAGGCAGAGATGCTGACACTCATGAGGGGTTCACACCTTTAGACAGGAGGGCCTGGTACCCAGGACTAGTCCTGCCCCCAGATCTGAGACCCATGAACCCACAATAGCCTCCATAGCATGAATGGAAGCTGCCAAATCCAACCTAAACACATGTTTATCACTTGAACTTGAAGGTTGGCCTATGAGATGACAGAGCAAGGACACTTCCTGCCTGTGTAACTTCTGGTGATCCAAGCCTGAGCCCTGATATCCCCAACACCTGTGCTATCATGCACCAGAAAGAACCAAAAGTGAAAACGAGATTTAGCCAGTGAGCTAAGCAAAGAGCAGAAGCCTGGTTTCCTAGAGACTCTCGAAGCACAGGAAGAAAGTGTTTCCCAAGGGCATCCATCCAAAGACCCTCTCATTTAGGCTCACACCACCAATGCACCTCATCCTCATCTTGCTGGATCACCTTGAGGACTCTAATATTCAGGACTAGGTTACCACCCACTATTACAACCAACACAATCCCACTGCAAGACTGAGACCTCAGGGTTCCACAGAGACTGTATCCAGGGGTTGTATTTGTGTATTATATGTATCCAGGGCAGACTCATTCTCAAAACTGATTCTGAGACGTTCTGTGACCATGTAGCAAGTGGCTTTGAAACATATCTTGTCGGTCAAGTACCAAGTAACCTGCAATTAGCTGTAAGGTTACAATGTTGCGATGGGTTGTGAGACCTGAGCCAGGACCCTATCAGGACTCCTTGCCTGGATCCTGATGGTTCCCTGGATATTTCTAAACTCCAGGAGATTACTTGGCCTGGCCCAACCAGGAGCCCTGAGCAGCCTACAGTGCCTGTGCTTCAATCCTTAAGCCATCCTTCATGAAGCCAGCTAGTCCTTCTATCCCCTCTGTGGCCCTGACCCTCTCCCTGTCACTCACCAGTCGCTTCTGGGGCCTCACTAGTGGTCGGTTGACCCCGTTCATCTTGTGATAGAGGCCGCAGGCATTGCATAGATAGTGTCCGGTGCCGTCCCTGCGCCACAGTGGTGTAGACAGGGCTCCACAGTTGACACATTCCCGACCCTCACCAGGGAACTCCTCCAAGAAGTCAGGTACTGTGGGGACAAGAAGCTTGTGGACTGGGGGCTCTGCCCCACCAGGATACCTAAGGGTGTCTGTTGTACTTGGCCTCCTTTTAGAGTGTCTTAAACTTATTCATTTAAAGAGCAATTTATTTATTATATACTTAATCATATTTAATTTTCAGTGAAATGTGTTAGGTAGGACTGCTTTTATAAGGCAGGAGTGTAAATAAGCCACACTCTAAGGCAGATACTTGAGATGTCCCCTTTCTTAACTAGGTTCCGCACCAGCCTTTGTAGTTTTAATATGTTTTGGAAGCAGGCAGAAGGGAATGGATGGCAGAGCCTTATTTCCCTTCCTCCCCAGTCCCACTCTAGGATCTTCAGTGTAAAAGAGAGCAGGCCTCAAGGTCAGAGGATTGGGAGACAGAGGTTTGAGATTCTACAAGGGCCTACCGTCAGCTTTGTTGTGGGATCAACCACTGTCCTCCCTCAAAAGTCAAGACACAGGGGCATCAGGGACCACACATATGCAA
Source organism: Montemys delectorum (assembly GCA_019843815.1). NCBI lineage: Eukaryota > Metazoa > Chordata > Mammalia > Rodentia > Muridae > Montemys > Montemys delectorum. Next base: position 33,332 of record JADRCD010207680.1, read on the forward strand.
GCAGTGAGACATTGGCTCAGGGCAGGGAGGGACCAGTCATCTACGGGCTGGAGGTGGCTACCAGGCATAGGGGCTGCTCTTGTCTGTCTAAGTATATAGAAGGTCAGCTTGAGACTAGTCTGGGGCTATGTCAGGGGCCCAAGCTTCCAAGTTCTTGGAGGCATGGCCTAGACAAGGCCCCGAGGCTGCAAACGGAGCTTGACCCTCTTTGCTGTGTCTGTTCCTCAAAAAATACTCAGAAACCCGGACAAATGATTCCCTGCTCAATAACCTTGGGATCTAATCTAATCTATGTTGCTGTGAGATATGGAACTCTCAAGATGGAATGCCAACGTTGCAGAACGAGATGGCTGTGGTCACTTGATCAAATAATCGCTATTTTGGGCTTTATAAAATTCATTTTCAGCCTCGCTCATGTCTGTAAACTTAGCACTTTGGAAGGCTGAAGCAGGAGGATTGCTGTTAAGTTTGGAACTAGGTTGGTCTACATAATGACGCCCTGTCTTAAAAGCAAAAAAACTATTTCCAAAACTTCCCGTGAAAACTTTTAAATGTAGGTTCCAAATCCAGAATGCTTTTTAGGGGGAGTTTCGTCGGGTGAAAAGCAGAAATATATTATTTTCTTGCTATTGTGCTGAAAAAAGAATTCTGTATTGAGCGTTTTTCATCATATTGTGTTTCGTGAAGGTTCCTATGTCCTAGCAATTCTAGGCGGGAATCTGCGTGGCCGGACTAGGTGGAAGAGCCCTGACTGTAGAAGAGCGCATCTCGGGCTTTCACATTTCGTAGCGCGCGGGTTTATTGCTGCTCGCCTTAGTTTTAGAGCCTGGTCCGCCAGGCAGCCTCGAGCCCAGTACTCACCGAAGGTGGTCCTGCGGCCAGGGAGGCCACCAGGGCGAGCTTGCAGACCGTGCAGGATGCTGCTGTCGAAGGGTCCAGAGGTCCACGAAGGGGCTACGTCGGGACTCATGTATGCTGGGTAGGTTGTGGGGTACGAAGCGCCCATGGGCCTCCCGAGAGGGGTCGGGTACTGTTCTCGAGCCAGCAGCGCGCCCTGGAAGGCGCCGCCGTCCCGGACCCCCGCGCTGCCGCCGCTGCCCGATCCCGGGGGGCTGTGAGCGAACGGGAAGGTAGTGGTTCCCGGTGGGTGTGCGGCTGGCGGGTGCGGGCTTCCGGAGCCGAAGGCTGGGGAATCAGCGGCAACTGCTTGCGTCCAGCTGGAGTGTGCGGCGAGCGCCGGAGGCTGCGAGCCCGGCTCACACGAAGGCAGGTACGGCAGCATGGAGGGCACGCGAGTGGGTGCCACGAACACCGGGGAGCCAGCTCCCGAAGAGTGCAGAAAGGCCCCAGAGTCGGTGTAGGTGCCCTGGCTGGGGCTCTGGCCCAGCGTCAAGCTCTGGTACATTTTTTCCCCCCGCGCAAGCTTGTCTTGCAAAGAAAGACAGGCGTCTAAGGCAGGATCACTGGGCCCCCTCCATCAGCTCTTGCGCTCGCTTGGGGCAGGTGCTGCTGTTTGGCTTGCGCACTCCACTTTTCTGAGTCGGTTCGCCAGGGCAGGTCCCGGGCTCCTCTGGGTTTGGAATGACGGGGTTAGATGAGGCGCAGAACCCCAGGAACGAAGTCCTTGCCTTGAGCAGAGATCGCTAGCCAAAGCCCTCACGGAAAGGCGCAGCGCTGGCCCAGGACCGGGACCGGTGGGTTGTAGACTGAGTCTCCACAGAGCCGTTCTGTAGGGAATCCCGGGAACTTGGGCTGCCCCGCCCCCGCCAAGCCGCCCCTTCCCTCTTCGAGTCGGGCCCTCCCTCAGCTCAGGGTCAGCGCCCGGGCTCTGGCCGCCGTGCCACGTGACCTGAACGGGCTCCGCTGTCGGGCTCTAAGACCACAGCGCACCGGCGTACCCTAGGCTGAGCCCGAAAAAACATAGGGGGTGGGAGGAGGCTGGGCGGGCGCAGTCCTGGGATAGCAGCAGCTCTGAACCATCTCGAACTTTGTTGCTACGGTCACCGGTGCCAGTCCTTGCCCCACGTCTATTCCGTCCGAGCTCCCGCTCAAAGCTGGTTTAGTGTCCTGCGGCTGAGGTCCCACTGAACCTAGGGACACAAGGTGCTGGAGCTCTGTTGGCTCGAGCGTGATGCCTCCTCTACTCCCGAACCTACGTGGGGGATCTGGCTTCGGTGGGAACCGCGGGACTTGGGCGCTATTCTCTTACTGGGTGCTTGTTCACCAGCAATGACTCAAAGTCCACCAGGAACCCCCCAGTCTACTGAGTTTTTCACCAAGCAGGACTACTCAGGAAGAACTCCAGCTTCAGTGAACTCTGAGTGTAGTTCCTAAGGCCACAATAGAAGACTGGTAGACTCCAAGTCCCGCGGCTTTCACAGGCTGAGGAGCTTGGCAGGAGTCTCTTTCGGGTACTGGAATCTCCCAGGTGGCTGGTGCTAGAGCACCTAGTTCAATTTCGTTGTGACTCTGTCCTCCCGCTTACCGGCTTACCGGCTTACCGGGAGTTCCAGATGGAGAACACCCAGAAGGTGCAGCAACTCCGGAGGGCTCGGAAGATGGCAGCTAATGTTTTTTACTTGCTCACGCTGGCCCAGGGGTGCTGCAGACAGATACGTGGGTGAGGCAGGAGCTCCTGAGATAAGGGAAATAACCCCGACTAACCTTGGAGTCAGTGTCCAGTGTCACTGCTGCCCAGCGCGGGTTAGTCAATTAGTTAGAAAGGAGCTGAGCATTGCTGGCGCACCGGTGTCCACTCAACCTGCTCTCCTCCTGGAAGTGAGGGGGGCACACTGGGCCTGGGGATGGTACAGACTGTCCCGACACAGTCTCCAGAATCTGAGCCATGGAAGTCCAGAGCAGAAGCTGACTTGGGGTAGTCACGGGAAGGGAAGCTTGCCAGTGCTTCCTGCTTCAAATTACCTACCACTGCATTCTCCTAGTGTCTCCCTTTCCTCCCTCCTTGAGGTGGGGATTGAGTCAGGGCTCTTGGTTGATGCTTCCAGCACTGACTTCATGGTTCTCCTTTCTGTGGGATGCTCAATACTTGGGTCTCCAGACTTGACATCCCTTTCATCAGAGCTCTTCAGGCTTCCACTGTGCAGGTCTTCCTCTTTGCAAAGTGCCCTGAAGCAGGAAGGATATCCTGGTGCCCATCTTGGGAGACTCCTGGATGCTGTTGGCACTGACCAGTGGGCAGCACAGCACTGCAGCCTCCTCCTGATTATGTTTAAATGAAATGGGAAGATTTCCCCCTGCACTCCGCCAAGACCAGGATGAAAAGTGAGGAGACTCGCTTGCTGGGGACTGAATCCTCTCCTCCCCAGTTAATCAGTAGTAGATCTAGGGTCCTGCAGGGACCAAGAAAGACTTGGACTTTTTGTGTGGGATAAACTCAGTAAAGTCCACAAGGTGCTGGGTTTTGTTCTTTGACGTATTTTACTTTTACCTCAGTCTTAACAAGGCAGATGAAGTTATTCCTGTTTACATACAGAGAAACAAAACTAACTTATCCATTTAACCCCAGCACTTGGGAGGCAGAGGCAGGCGGAATTCTGAATTTGAGGTCAGCCTGGTCTACAGAGTGAGTTCTAGGACAGCCAGAGCTATACAGAGAAACCCTGTCTCGAAAAACAAACAAACAAACAAACAAAACAAAAACAAAAACCCCTCAAACAAAACAAAACAAGAACCTAACTTACCCAAAGCCACACAACTAGTAACTCTACATGCTGATTCAGACAAATGAAGAATTGAGGAGGGACTCCTGGTCTCCATAGATATGTGAAAGGGGAGGAGATCCACCCTTCTCAGGCTCCTTGGAGGCTTGGTCCCACAGAGGGCAGTCCTGTGGAAGCCTAGGTCTAGACAGGTTCAGTGAGTAGGGGCAGAAGTGGCTGCAGGGTGTCCTTTGCCCAGATCAAATTGTCTCACAGTAGTGGGACACTGGCTGTGACAATATCTGACCCATTAACAGGACCCTTCTGCTTGAGGCAAAGGAGGAGGAGTCTCGGATCAAACCATAAACCCTTGGTCCTTCTAGCTCGCTCTTATCCCTCCCCCAGAGGTCAGCTCTGACGCCTTGATCCTGCTTACCAGTTCCAAGAGGGAACCAACCCCTGAACCACCAGGCCCGTAGTTATTTCTCTGTCCACAGGACTTTCTTGTTGCTATTCCCTTACCAGAGGAGACTTTCCTCTCTTCATTGTTCACCAAACTCCTACTCATCCCTCACGGTCCACATTACTCCCCGTGACTCATTTCGAGCATTCCACTGACAGATTGTTATATGTTCCTGTCAAGCTCCTCAGCAGACTCTGAGTCCCAAAGTCAACTTTGAGGAAAACAAGATAGAGCATGGACAGGAAGCAGCCAGACTCTGCAGGGCACTCAGCTTTGCCGTGACAAGACTTTACAGCATTGGCTAGCCATTTTTCTTTGTGTGGTAATAGCACTTACCTCTTACAGTGACTTCAGGGAGGGATTGGTGGGACTAGGCATCTGAGCAGCTGCCTTGGGGTGTGCACGTGGCAGGCCCTCAACAGGCTCTGGGTAGAGGCTGATAAATGCTGGTCAGGGAGTGGATGAGCAGGCCCTGGCCCCAGATTGCCAAGGGCCGAAGAGTATGGCAGGTATGCAGATGGGAGCTTCTGCCTTGGCTGGCTATGGTGACTCCTCAGCCAGCCTTTCGGGCTTCCCTGGCCTAGCAGGCAGACCTGACTGAGCCAGGTAAGGAGAAAGGATAGCTCTTTGAGATAAGGACCCCATATTCTCTTAGAGAGCTGGGGGATTGACATATTTGTTACCCTGCGACCAATCGAAACTGAGTTTAATCCATGATCCCTGGATTAATAGGACTGTGGCCTTGGGACCATGAGAGCCTGAGTGGCCAAGTTGGAGGATGGGGAAAGGGACCTCCTGCCAGCCTGACAGGATCTGGGTTTCATTTCCAGCTGTCACTTGCCCAACAGCCACCCCCTCCCCACCTCAGAGCTTGGGAACTGTTAATGCAGACACATTTATCGAAGGAAAAGAAAACAATCCTATTGTTCAAGGGGATAAGGGGGCGTCAGGGCCTCTAGACTGACTCCCTAGAGGGACCCCGGCCTGTCCTTAGGCGTCTGGGATATGCATCACACTTTGGCCGTGCTTGCTCTCACAGGGACATTTGCCCTCTGCAGTGAGAGTAACCTCAACAGGGGACCCTTTAATGATTGCCTCCAGGTGGAGCCCCATGTGCACACACCTTGCCTCTACTCACTGGCAAGCTGCTGGTGGACATTGGGTTTTGAGTGGCCTTAGTCCCACCTGTGAGTCACCCCTGAGAGCAGGACTGCCCGGGTGCAGATTGGGACTGGACTGGCTCCCCCAGGTCCACCCATGGGCACCCCATTACTCTTGCCCTTCTCTGTGAGAGCTCAGATTGCTGTGAAAAGGCCTGAGGACTTCCTTTGCTTCCTGAGGTAGCCTGGGGGTCCAGGAGGTCTCCAGCATGCAAGGCTATACTTTCAGCAAGTACTACTGCCCACTTCTTAGAGTGCGGAGAGCTAGCTTCCCGCCCCCACTACTTTCTTCAGCTCCTTGGTGGAGTAGTGTGGCTCACTGTTGACCCCTCTAGGCCTCAGATTGTCTCAGGAACTTGCCATCCCTCTGGGTCCACAGAGCAGGATTCTAGGGCTCCTTCAAGGCCTGCAAACTGATTGAGGTGAGGTAGGGCTGAGAAATGTATGTTTATACCTGGGAGGGGTAGGGGAGCCTGGGGTGCTGAGCCTGGGATGCTAGGTCTGGAGGTGCTGTACCTCTTACAGGGGTGTTTAAGCTCAACCACTGGAAACAGTGTTGGATCCTTGTCTCTCAGGCCAGTGCCATCTGTCTGTGCCCAGAGCCGTAATGGAATCTTCAGAGCAAGGTGTCATTGGCCGCGTCTCTCTGTCTGGGTCTCTCTAAGCCCCCAGCTGCTTTTGTCACTATGACCGTCAAGGCATTTCCTCTGTGATTTTACGTGCCTGTCTTCACAGGGGGACTTGCCTTGCTTTTGACTCCTTCAGTATTTTAGTGAGATGAGCAGTTTTCATGCCCCCTTCTCAGATGAGAAAACTGAGGCTAGAAGTGACTAGACTCAGGGATACAATCAGGCAGAGGTTGGTCCCCGCTCTGTTCCACAGCCACTGGTCGGCTCTGCTGCTTGCCAACCCCATAGGTTCTAAATCCATTGGCTCCCTGTCTGTCTAAGGAGCCTGCAGCCTTCAGCATCTACGGGCTGTGTGGGAGGGTTCCATTGCCAGTGCCAGTGACCATCAACTCCTGCAAGCAGAAAGCAGCTTGCACTGTGGATGACCTGGTAGAGTGTGAGCCAGCTGGGAAGAAGAAGGGTACAAGAATAAAGGTAGACAGAGTTCAGGGGTCCTGGATCCCATGTGTAGCTGGATCTGCTTTCAAAGCCCTTTCTGACATTGCTTAGCCTCAGCATAGCAGGCTACTAGACAACCTCTAGGTGAGCTTGTGTTTGGATAGCTGTCCATTTGACTGAAGAAGTCGCAAACGTCCTGTTGCAGGACAGCATAGCTTTGAGACATGCCATCCAGGGACAGAGGGAACAGGGGATGGGTAGACCTGTCATATCACTGGACAGGACAAATGAGGGGAGGGGTCTCTAGTTCCCCTAAGCCAAGAGCCGGAGCAAGGATGGACAAGGCTCCTGGACTGAGGGCTCACAATTGAGAATTAGCTCATGGAGAGTGACCTTACCAGGACACCTGGTGACCAGGCTGGGAAGAAATGAGTTACCAAGCAGCCGGACACTGATGCTACTCTGCCAGGTAAATCGTGGCTTGCCCTTGGATTAAAAAGTAGGGGGAAGTGGGGTAGTGGTGGTGAGAGTGGTGGAGGTGATAGTGGTGGTGGTGGTGGTGGTGGTGGTGGTGGTGGTGGTGGTGGTGGTGGGAGTGGTGGAGGTGATGGTGGTGGTGGTGATGGTGGTGGCTGTGGCGGCGGCGGCAGTGGTAGCTCACATCCTCTCACTCAGGAGGAGAGGCAGGCAGATCTCTGACTTTGTGACCAGTCCAGGAAAGCTAGGGCTACTTGCTTCAAAAACACAGATAGATAGATAGATAGATAGATAGATAGATAGATAGATAGATGATAGATAGATAGATAGATAGATAGATGGATAGATAGATGGATAGATAGATAGATAGGTACATAGATACATAGATACATAGATACATAGATACATAGATACATAGATACATAGATACAAAGATACAAAAATACATAGATACATAGACACATAAAGTGGGAGAGGGTTTGATCTCTGTGTACTAGGTTTTAGCTGGGCTGTGAAAGATTAAAAATGAAAAGTGCTGGGCTGGTGAGATGGCTTAGTGGTTAAGAGCACTGACTGCTCTTCTAGAGGTCCTGAGTTCAATTCCCAGCAACCACATGGTGGCTCACGACCATCTGTAATGGGATCTGATGCCCTCTTCTGGTGTGTGTCTGAAGACAGCTACAATGTACTCATATAAATAAAAATAAATAAAATTTTAAAAAATGAAAAGTGCTACAGAGGCTGAGGGATTGGGAAACCCACTCTAAAATACCAAACTCCTACAATCCTGGCACTTTGGAGTAGAAGCAGGAGTTCAAAGCCAGCCTGAACCACTTGAGACTATCTCAAAAACCAAACAGAAAACATAAATTATCAATAATTAGCCAGACCCCATCCCATGTGAGTACAAGTGACATCCACCAATAGATAAATATTCTGTGCACATAGGAAGGACACCCTAAGGCTGAGTATTGTACCCTAAGGGAACAACAAGTTTCACTTCCAGGCATCCTGTATCCCGGCCCTCGGAGGGGCTTGGTGTGATGCCAGTGAGTGAACTTTTAGTGGGTTGGGCCGGGGAAGGTCTGACACAGCTGAGAGATTCTGATGCTCAGGAATCCAGCTGGCCTTACCTTAACCCTCAAGGTTATCTTGTCTTGTCTTGTCTGTAGAGCTTTGCTGAGGTCCACAGGGGGGAGCTGAGGATTCTCATGGCTGAATCTCTCAGTCAGCATTAGGGTGACCTAGAAAGGGACTGATGCTTTCTGGAGAGTCTATCCTTCCCGGGTACCCGTGATAGGGGAGTTGTGTGCAGTGCCATTTAAAACACCCATTTCCCACCAGTGCCCCGGTTGGTGAAGAATTTTTCCCATAATATGCCATCTGGACAGTTTTAGAGCTTGGGAGCTAAGACGGGAGAGGCCAGAGGAGATGGAGAGCTGTTCTTGGTTGTTGCGTACTCAGGGGCCTCCTCTGGAGCTGCCCATGGCTCTGGGTGGACTGCATGATGAAGAACATGGCGGGGCAGTGACCCAGAGACTCTGAGGCCTGTGGCAGTTGCAGCAATCTCAGGAGTGGCCAGAATTTAGGTGAGGCACAGCATGCTGATCGATTTGCACTTTTAGGGGGCTTTCCTGCCTAAGTTACTCCCAGGTCTGCTCAGGACCGGGTCCTGAAGTAGCATAGGGCTAGTGTGGGCCTTGGGTCAGGGGCATGTTAGCAGGGACTCACTGCTGGACATACAGAGTTTCTTTCCCTGACATGTGGACATGTTCACTACCTAGGTGAACTGTGGCGTGTCAGCATCTTGAACCCACATGCCAACTGGATTACCCTACTGAGCATCCTCTGTCTTCCAGAGTTATCAAGGATCCTCTGTCTTCCCACAGTGAGAGACAGGTTTTGCCAGGTGTTCAGAGACTATCCCAGGGATGCAAAGAGGGTTGGTGAGTAGTACCCTTGAATCCTCAAATGAGTTGGCAATAACTTATAACATAAATGGATTTGACTCTCTCACTTTTACTTTCAAGTGTCTGGGGGTGATCAGCTGGCCTGTGCTGGCCTATGCAGGGCTGAGTTGGGCATGACCAGGCTGTGGCAAAGCAGACTATGTGAGTTGAGTCAGGTTGTTCCTGGTGGAAAGGACTCATGCCTCCTCCTCCACTTCCTGACCTTACTAAGTCTTCTGGGCAGGTTTACTTCAGATAGACATGGAACTGGGGGATAGATTGAGTGCTGCTAGGCAATGGGCAAGTGCTCAGAATGGGGCCAGCCACATAGTACACAGGGTACTTCGGCCTTCTCTTATCTGTAAAAATGTCTTTCCGTCCCTCCCTACCCTTCCTCTCTCCTTTTTTTCTCTGCTTTTAGCCTCATCTGTGAAGGAGCCAAGGAAGCTACAGCCTTCTGATCACCTCCCACTTTATTCCTGAAGAATTCTACACAGAAGGCCTCATGCTCAGACTGAAGTTATCCTGGGCCAAGACAAAACTTCTTCATGCTTTAAGGAGGCTCCACGGTGTCTGTTGGAAGCCTCATTGCTTTATTCTAGGTCTGTGGAGGAGGACAGCCCACCAGCTCCTGTTCCTCAAGACCACAGTCCCCAGGGCCGGGAGCAGGGGTTTATCGTATTTTGGTTGTGTCTGCTTAGTGTACCAACTCTGGAAGTGTCAGAAGCCATCAACCAACTCCTGTTGGTGGAGATTTGGGATGTGAACCCAAGGAAGTTAAAAGGTTTCCGAAGCGCCGAGTAGTCTAGATAGAAGAAGGGTGATTGATTGACTGAGGGACTGAGGCCTGCCTTTTATTCTCATTTTAACTGTGTGTGTGTGTGTGTGTGTGTGTGTGTGTGT
>JADRCD010207682.1:0-25269 GCA_019843815.1 Montemys delectorum
TTTTTTTTTTTTTTTTTTTTTTTTTTAGAGTAGATTCCACACTGCAAGGTCAGAAATGGCGATCTAAACCTTAAGCTTTACCTTGTCTGTCTTTTTTGTTTTTTTTCCAAGACAGGGTTTCTCTGTGTAGCCCTGGCTGTCCTGGAACTCACTCTGTAGACCAGGCTGGCCTTGAACTCAGAAATCTGCCTGCCTCTGCCTCCCAAGTGCTAGGATTAAAGTCACATACCACCACTGCCCAGTGACCTTGTCTTTCTTTATAAAAATATTCACATACAATGTTGGGAAGATGCAGATTAGCAAAATACCTAGAGCCACAGAACAGTGATATAAGTCTGGTGGAATTTGGTGTCAGGTAAACATAGATGGAATTCTAGCAAACTAAGACCTTTCTGTTTGACTTAAGATAAACAGATTAACTTTACTGTCTTAGGTCTTTTTTTGTAAAATAGGAATTATCTATGTCAAGTAGTTTGTGGTACATTACATACTCAAAGCATGAATTTTATCACATCTTATGCATGATGATGATGATGATGATGACGATGATGATGATGATGATGATGATGATGAAGGTTGTGGTGGTGGTGGTGGTGGTTTTGAAGGTCACACCTGAAGTTTATGACATCCAATTCTAGAATCTCTGACCAGTTTTGGACATGTCATTTCTGGTTTTTTTTTTTTCTCTCCTCAGTAGTTTTCCTGGTAACTGTCCTTTCCATCTGAATACACATTGTCTATTTAGCATACCATGTCGACGAAATTGAAAACGTGGGGAAAGTATTATTGGGATGAGGTTTGAAGAATGGATGATAATGAGAACTAAAATATTTTATGCTTAGAACTTTCCTCACAGTGTGTTCTCTCACAAAGAAGATTCAGTTAATTTTAATTTCATATTTAAAGCTGTCATGCATGCCCTGTAAGTAAACAAATGAGGCGCCCATTATGCAGTGCGTATGATTTGTGTTAAATTTGGATAACCACTAATTTAATACTTGAATTTTTAATATACTGATCTAATAAAGAGAAAATAAGAAGAAATAAAGGGTTTTTCTTTTGGAGGAAACTATCCTGAGAAGAAACTATAATGGGATTTAAAATATACTTTAAAAGTAAATGGTATTTAACAATGCAAATTAAGGCTGGAAAGATGGTACAGGCTTTAAGAGCATTGGAGTTCCTATCCCATCAATCATATCAGGTGATTCACAGTCATTTGGAACTACAGCTCCTGGAGTATGTATGTGCATACTCTCTCTCTCTCTCTCTCTCACACACACACACACACACACACACAGAGATAGATAGATAGATAGATAGATAGATAGATAGATAGATAGATAGATAGAGGTAAACAAAAAAGTACATCTAAAAAACTTGAAAAAAAGTAAGAAACTCATGCAGCTATCTTTTGCTGCCTGCATTTGAAGACATATATTTGTTCTTTATCACCCTAGTTTCTATACATTTTACTCATGTCTATTTTTTATACACAGTTTCTTCTTTTTCATTTATTATTAAATGGTTAAAGAATGACAAAATTTTGCATCCAGACCATTCCTTTATGGACAAATGAAAACACATTTGAAACCAGCATCCTGTTACATTAGTTAATAACATGGCATCTACCAGGCTGTCTGGCAACCTCTTACTTCTGTCTGACTTCCTTCATTGCTGTATCAGCCTCATTTACAATGGATTATTATTTCACATGAGTTTAGAGTGACAAGTTATCTTCAACCAGATATCACAGCTAAGAATTAGCTAACTGAATTTAGATTTGAAAACTGCTCTGATTTCAAATCCATGTTACTAGACAGTCTTTGGAACTGACGAGATGAGAAATGATGGCCCTGAACTAGAATAATGTTCCACAGGATGAGGCTGAGAGGGGATCCATAACTATTTAGGAAACAAGGTTTTCAGAACTGGTAATGCCCTAAATATAGAAAATGAGAGAAAAAGAGGCTGTGTAATGCTTTTTTTTTTTTTTTTTTTTAAATTTCTGAAGGAATTATGGTGTTCTTTACTGAGAGAGCAGATGCAAGAGAAGGAGAATGAGGTGGAGAAAGGAAGGAAGAAAACCACTGATTTTGGTTTTGGATAAATTAGGTCTGAGATGTCAGAGACTATATGGCAAAAATTAGGCAAGAATTAAGATATGGACGTCTACAATGGGTTTTATTAACAGAGGGATATGGATGAGAGAGAACCAATGGGGTGTACATTAGATCACCAGAGAATGTCAACTTTAAAGGAGTAGCGTGGTAAAATGAGTTCAGGAGAGTAAGGAGAGAAAAACGAAGACAGAATTATTAAGGGCAGCTATAAATGTAGGGGAACGTGATTCACAGTGTGGGAAAACACACCGGCAGAGGGAATCATGTGTGTTAGTGTAACTTTGTAATTTCATTTCATTCTGTTGCTGTGATAAAAACACTCTGACTAAAAGCAACTTTGGGGAAGGGAGGTTTTATTTGGCTTTATTTCCATGTTATAAGACATCACTGAGAGAAGTAAGGATGGGGGCCGAAGGCAAGAACCTGAAGTAGAGACCGTGCAGAAACACTGCTTGATGTCTGGTTTTCTTGCTCCCTCACAGGCTTAGCTCATGCTTAGGTAGGATTCTCTTACACCTGAGGACCACCTGCCTAGGTATGGTGCTGCCTGCAGTGGACTAGACCCCTCCAGCATCAAGTGATAATCAAGAGAGTCACACACAGATGTGCCCACAGACCAACATAATCAAGACTGTTAAGTAGTTGAGACTTTCTCAGCTATTTCTGAGCTGTGTCAAGCTGACGGTTAATGAGACATGTCATGTTACATATCTCTGACTTTAAGAACAAAGTATAGGAAATTATTAATCCTAGTTATCCTAACAGTACCATCCTGGTTTTCAGTCTTTCCCTTGATTATTGAGATATGCAGATCGAAACCATCATCTATTTGGGCTATTCCTAGCATTTTGGAGGACTTATCATCCTTCTAGTTGATAGACAAAAACAAGATGACAGACACATGCTTGTTTCTTAATCACTTCAACTAAACATCATAACAAATCACAACTACCCTAGTACTCTAGAATAGAACTCATCAGGTGAGTCCCTTTAAATTCTAGAGAGTTCTTTGTATACATTGGAAATTAGCCTTCTACTAGATATAGGGTTAGTAAAGATCTTTTCCCAATCTGTTGGTTGCCAGTTTATCCTATTGACAATGTCCTTTGCCTTACAGAAGCTTTGTAATTTTATGAGGTCCCATTTGTCAAATCTTGATCTTAGAGCATAATCTATTCGTGTTCTGTTCAGGAATTTTCCCCTGTGCCTATTTGCTCAAGGTTCCTCCCTACTTTATTTTCTGTTAGTTTCAGTGTATCTGGTTTTATGTGGAGGTCCTTGATCCACATGGACTTGAGCTTTGTACAAGGAGAAAGGAATGGATTGAATTGCATTCTTCTACATGTTAACCATCAGTAGAGCCAGCACCATTTGTTGAAAATGCTATCTATTTTCCACTGGATGGTTTTAGCTCCTTTGTCAAAGATCAAGAGACTATAGGTGTGTGGGTTCATTTCTGGGTCTTCAGTTCTATTCCATTGATCTACCTGCCTGTCACTGTACCAATACCATGCAGTTTTTATCACAATTGCTCTGTAGTACAGCTTGAGGTCAGGGATGATATTTCCACCAGAGGTTCTTTTATTGTTGAGAATAGTTTTCGCTATCCTGGGTTTTTTTGTTATTCCAGATGAATTTGCAAATTGCTCTTTCCAAGTCTGTGAAGAAATGAGTTGCGATTTTGATGGGAATTGCATTGAATCTGTAGATTGCTTTCAGCAAAATGGCTATTTTTACTATATTAATCCTGCCAATCCATGAGCATGGGCGATCTATCCATCTTCGGAGATCTTCTTCGATTTCCTTCTTCAGAGACTTGAAGTTCTTGCCATACAGATCTTCTACTTGCTTAGTTAGAGTCACACCAAGATATTTTATATTATTTGTGACTATTGTGAAGGGTGTTGTTTTCCTAATTTCTTTCTCAGCCTGTTTATCCTTTGTGTAGAGGAACCCTACTGATTTACTTGAGTTAATTTTATATCCAGCTATTTCGCTGAAATTGTTTATCAGGTTTAGGAGTTCTCTGGTGGAATTTTTGAAGTCACTTAAGTACACTATAATATCATCAGCAAATAGTTATAATTTGACTTCTTTCTTTCCAATTTGTATCACTTTGATCTCCTTATGTTGTCTAATTGCTCTGGCTAGGACTTCAAGCACAATATTGAATAGGTAGAGTGTGGACAGCCTTGTCTAGTCCCTGATTTTAGTGGAATTGCTTCAAGTTTCTCTCCATTTAGTTTGATGTTGGCTACTTGTTTGCTGTATATTGCTTTTACTAAGTTTAGGTATGGGCCTTGAATTCCTGATCTTTCCAAAACTTTTATCATGAAGGGGTATTGGATTTTGTCAAATATTTTCTCAGCATCTAATGAGATGATCATATGATTTTTTTCTTTAAGTTTGTTTATATAGTGAATTATGTTGATGAGAGAAATCTTTTCAGTGAAAAGAAAACTACAGTCAAGACTTAGAGAAAATCTACTCAGCAGTAAGGAGGTATGCCAGTATTGTTACATGCCCCAAAGGGCATTTTTAGTGTTTTATGATATTGATAGATTTTCTTGCAAATATGGCATTGATGTTTTAACTCAGTGATGATCAATTGTCTATAGTTTATAATTGTATAGGAATATACTGTGTGGACCTGGAGACATGGGTCACTGGTTAAGAGTGAGTAGTGCTCTTGTAGAGGACCTGAGTTTGGTTCCCAACACCCATACATGTGGTGGCCCACAACCACTTGTAACTATAGATCCAGTGGAAGTGGATAGATACGATTTCCGATGGAACTGCCTGAACATGCACAGATCCACACATGCATACACAGCTACCTAAATAATTAAAAATGTAAATACATTTTTAGAAGCTAGTATGCTATGTACTTTTAAAGTTAACCTGCCATTTAAACATATGAGACAAAGCAAGGCTGCGAGTGTAGCTCAGAGGTGAAGTACTTGCCTAGCTCTTTCAGAGTCTTGTGCTTAATACCCAGCACAATTTTAATAAAATAAAAGTAAAAAGGCAAGAATTTAAAAAAAACAGCAGAAAATGGTGCAAAGAGAAAAGGACTGGGAAAGATTAGTTTTCAATGGGTTGTATCAGATATTGTTGTGATTAATCGATCATAAAACTACAGGATGCCTTCCCTGTGTCCAAATCCTGTGGATTATGTGTCCAGAAGGGATAGGAACTTGAGAAATTCTGCTTTACAGAAAAGAAAGACAAGGTGGGGAAACTGAAAGGGCTTGTGGAGAAAATAGAATTAAGATCATGAATATGCTTTGGACCATAAATTATTAGGCATTTTGCTCCTCGACTCATTCACAGTTTTTGGAGATATATATTGTTTGGTTGACTTTTGAAACTAGGGCTAAATGACACAGTACTTTGTCATCAGTAAAAGTCAGAGGCAGGATTCACACATTCAAGACTTGTGGTAGCCTTTGGTCGTGTGTTACTTTGTTCCCTGGAAGACCTAGAGCTTGTGGTACTGTTGAGGGACTAAGCTCGCCAGTTCCTACAACCCCTTCCATCTAAGTGGACACTTGATCTCCCAATATAAAGTCTCATCACTCTTATAGACTGAAGACTCTGCAGCAGCTTTGTTGGAACACAGTGGCGATCGGAATTGGTAGAGTCATTGTTTGATTTGTACTTGTGGAAGAGAAACACCTATTTCAGCTAAATGCAAGTTGAATATAAGGAGCTTCTCCCTTCTGGTTCCATTTCCCCCAGTTTTCTGTGTTATCTTTTAAGGTGGGAACTCAGAGTGAGCAGGGTTTTCTTGTCATTAGTCATCCATTCTGTTTCAGACTGGAGTCCAAATAGATGCACAACCATAATTACCTCTGAATTCTTCGTATTTGCCTATATGATAAAAAGGTCACTTACCTGATCAGTAGCAATGGATGCTGAGCAAGAACCCAATGGGACCACTGAAGTAGGTTCCTGAGTATAAAATGAACCAGTTGACAGCAGAACAAGCAGCAGATTTGCAGGAGCAGGGATCTGCTTACCACGGAGAGCTGGTGTCTTTGTCATGTTCTCTATCACTGTCTCTGGGGAATTTTCCCAGAGAATTAATTAGTCCCATTAGCATAATATATTCTGAAAATATCTCACAGTCATAAAACAGTTGAGTTTGAAATGTTAAAGTGATAGATTTAAAGCAATTAAGATGAGAGAGAAAGAGACACAGAGACAAACAGACAGAGACAGAGACACTAATAAAACTGAGCTGAAATCTAGGATCTCACATAGATGACATTTCATTTGAAACTTACAAAATTGGCCAAGACAGAAGTCAAAGATAGTTGTTGTTTAAGTGAATGTAGCATGTTTGTGGGTATTTCTGAAGGGATCTTTTGTCAGTTGTTGGTTTGTAAGACCCATGTATCAAGTATATCATAAACACACTGAAGACTATGTAAATATGGATGAGAAGCACTGAAATACATTATTTGGCAAATGCAATTACAGGATTTAACATCAGAATTGTTTTTTATGGTAGAAGATGCTAAATAATTCACTTTCTCATCATTATTTGGGCAGCATTAAACAGAAAGAAGATATTGTTGTGAGGGATGGAGCCAGTCACATCTAAGATATTATTTTGAAAACCGCTCAAACCAACCAAAAGAATGCATTCCCCCAATGACCAAGACTATTAAACCCAGCTAGGAGTTGGACCCCTGTAATGGTGAGTGGTTAATATAGCCACTAATTCGAAGATTCCAATGCTGCCACCGAACAGCATTACAATTTTGATTATTTTATGGCTAGTCCAAATGCACAGTCCCAAAAGCAATTGTTATATAATTTACACACAAAAGGGAAAAATGCTCAGGGAAAAATATCCATCTTTTAACATTATACACAAGGGTCTGGCTGTGAGCGCACACATAAAACAAAATAGAAGTATCTAGCAGAGGCAATTAAAATGTTCTTGTTTTCTATTAAAAAAGATATGTTCATTGGTAAGTGAGTCCAACAGGAAGGTGTAGGAGCAGTTGTCATGGTTGGCTTTGATAAGACCTAGAGATTTCATAATGATATTCCAATCAAATCCGAGAATGAATCTACTAAAACTGTTATTCTTGTCCTCCAAGCATGAGCAAGCATACAGGAAGTAGACACAGTGCACATGCAAGTACGAACAGATAAAATTTGCTCTCACCCTCCAGACATGTAAAATGGATGACTCAGAGCAGTAGGACCTCCTGGTATCTTAAGCACAGAGAAGGGCTTCGATGTCCTAACTTCACAGATAAGAAAATCAAGACCCAATGAAGCTACCTTGTGATGCATTGTGATGCAGATGCAGCACCAAGGTGGTTGACTTTCCATCTCTTCTCATTTTCCCTATACGAGGCTGCTTGAATCTACACAAGCTCATGGTCAGTTTTTAGCTTTAATTGTAGGAAGCAAATAGAAGTTTGTAGAAGGAAACAAGGAAGAGACTGGAGCTATGAGATCGCTGCCCATCCTCCACCCCCAACTAAAATCTTTACCTAGACTAAGAGTCGAGTCGGCTGTGTGATGCTTCTGTGCTTAGTTTCTTGATAGATTCGAACCCCCTAGCTTCCCTTTCTGAATAGATTATTAGAGAGAAGGATTAGGGGATCTCTGAAGTCTTCTGCTGACCAGATGCTGCACTGCTTCCCTGCCTCACTGACTATGTGCCTTCTGAAGTCCCTGACCCTTGTCTAGTCTCCTGACTTCCTTGTTTTATCTATTCTCTAGATTCAGAACCTCATGGGCATCCCAGCATGAGAGCTTTCACAACCCATTCTACCTCCATCAAACTCTGTCCAGCAAGTCATTTATTTCTGATGTGACAACAAATCATGCCACTGACCTATATTGAGTACCATGCTCTCATAATGATCAATACAGCGTTCACAGCTTGAAGGAACATCTGCGACAGAACAGCGTTAGAAAGGTCAACTCCTGTTCTTGGAGATGGATTTGTTTCACATTTTTTCTTTTTTAACTCGGGTAGTAGATTCTACACAAATTGGGGCTTCCTGAAGAGAGCAATTACATGCTCTGCTGTTTAGCATGAGGTATCAGCATCTCCTAATAATTCTTTTTGAAAAAAATTATTTATAAAATCTAAGTACTAAACAGAAGAATACATAAAGGAATCAGGAGGAAAAAAATTCATGGGCTGTTTGAGGGTGAATTTTTAATTTTTTTTCCAACCAGACTTTTTTTTTTTTCTGTTTTAAGAGTTTCTGGAAAAATAAAAGAATGAACACATTCAGCAAAAGGTTCAAGCCAACAGTAGAAATTTTCAGGAATTCCCACTGGGATAAATTTACATTTTAAAAATTCAATTGTATAGAGGTTCAAAAAGTTTAAAAAAATAAGAGTTTTCAAATATTTTCTTTAAAGTGTTTCAGAATGTATCACTTATTTAAATAGTAACACTTATTTATATAACTGTCAATCATTTCATGCCTTTGAAAGGTATCAATTTAGAGCATGTGTTTTTAAAGCTAATTCCCCAACATATTGCAACATGTAATTTGAAATTAGCCAGATGTGAAAAATTAAAATATTTTAATAATTATTTGAGAATTTTATACAGTGTGCTTTGATCATATTGAACCCTCCCTCAACTCTTCCCCGAGACACCTCCGACAAATTCTCTATGAACTCAACTTGCTCCTTTCTCTCTGTCTCTCTCTCTCTCCCTGTTTCTTTGTCTGTCTCTATCTCTGTCTCTCTGTCTGTCTCTGTCTCTGTCTTTTTGTCTCTCTCTGTCTCTGTCTCTCTGTCTCTCTCTCTCTCTCCTGATGAGTCTAATCTGTGCCACTTAAATACTCTTGCATGTGGAGCCATTTTCTGAAGGTTGGTGGCACTACCTGGGGCTTACATTGTTAAAGAAAATTGACTTTTCCTCTTCCAGAAACTATGGGATGGGGCATAGGAGGACAAAACAGAGGAGGGGGTATGGGGAGGAATAACCCTGAAGGCCTTTTGAAAACACCATATGGATATCTACTACTGTACAAGCTTTTGAGAATTTGTGTGTGTGTGTGTGTGTGTGTGTGTGTGTGTGTGTGTGTGTGTGTGTGTATGTGTATATATTAACATATACATGCTATATATATGTTAAATGAAACTTTTCTATAATGAGGGAACTCTTATTAGGAAACACTACTATTACTAGGGCATTCCTCACCCTTATACTACATGCTAGTAAATAAAAACCTCAGGAAGAGAAACAAATGAACTCTTTCTGAGTTGTTGACAAGTGCATGCTATGGCCTTGCTCTTCTTTACTCTCTGGAAGATAACAGTAAGACACTACTGATGAAACCACTCCATACTTGAGTGACCAAACACGGAGAAATGAAGCTGATGTTGATCTGGAAGATTTATTCCTATTGGATAGCTTTCATAGTATTGGAAGATGGTATGCATGCCACTGGGACCCACGGAGGACATAAAATTACTAAAAGGCCAGGGGGAGGGGCTTTAAGAGAGGGGAGATAGAGTGCTCTGGTATAAAGGGTTAGAGGAGAATTTCAGAATGACTAAATTGGAGAAATGGGAGGGCAGGATAGAGCATAGAACATAGGGAGAGATTAATAATACTTAAGCCCCTTTAAAAGTCATATGGAATATATATTTATATATATTTAAATGAAGTTACATTATAGCAGGACTATATTGCTCTTACTAGATAATAGTAACAAACAAAAATCTAATACCGGGAATGGGTTATTTTTTTTTAAATTGTTAGCCAGTCAGTTACCATAGACCTTCCAATATTATATATAGGTTATTTCCCCAGTGCTATTAATTACCCTCTAGAACTTGATGATAAGATTTTATTTCTGGAGACACCATCTAGTTCAGCCATAGACTATGGAGATATTAAGCTGGTATCGAGCAGATATTTCACTCCTTGTCACTATCATTGAGAGTATTGGGAGAGGCTAAGCACACAACCCGGAGAGGAGGAAAGTACTCATCAGCCCTACCCAGCTTGGCATTGTGGGAGCAACAATAATGACTGGCCTGGGAACACACATCTGGTGATTCAGTAGTGGCTTGAACATCATGGAGGAAAGATTCACCTTTTCACTTATATCTATTTATATTCCGGGATTTACAGAGCAATGAGGACTTTTTAAGGAGAAGAAAGGAAAGCATTGCTCCTTTCTGCCTTTCCACCTTACGTTGTAGGTCTGCATTAGTATGTTTTTTGTTACTCTAACGGGATAGCTGAGACTGGGTATTTTGTGAATAAAATAGATTTATTTAGCTCACAATTCTGTAGATCCACATGCGTGTCCCCAATCCTGACTCAGTTCTGGGAGAGAATTTAAATTCTATGATATTTTGACAGATGGGAATGTAGTAGGAGCAGGTGTAAGAAAAAGAGATCTCATGGGAAGTCAGGGCCAAGAGACTAAAGGGACAAGGCTTGCTCTTTTAAAAAGAAATGAGGTCATAGAAACTAACCAAGACCCCCCCAAACTCTATCTACTCTTTCTGGGGACAGTAACTTCCCTGCAAGCCCTATGTCTAAAAACTCCATCTGTTTAATAGCATCACATAAGGACCAAGCTCAGACATGTGAATTCATAGTCCACATTCAAACCATCTTTAAACCTTAGGTAGAATTTCAGAAAGAAGTATGGCTTGTAATGCTCTATCAGCCATGTCATTTGAGTGCAGAACTGAACAAACACTTTATTTCTAAAGAATGATTATAGGTAGGTTATATAGCAAAAGTGTTTTAGTGTAATTTTAAGGAGAGAATATTCTCATAGCTACAGAAAAGGCTAGAAATCTTAGTCAGATAAGCAACAATAAGAGAAAAGGGAAGATAAAAATGGAACCAGCCAACTTTGATCTCCCAGTAAGCTTTATTTTTGCAACTGCCCAGTCTCAGCATGGCAGCGAGGGATGGTGAGCCATGCACACTGACATGAAGACAGCCTTGGCTGAGACAGCAATCCCGGGGAATGAACTTCCAGAGTTGTAATACTGATGTTAAAGAAAATAGGCTCATGCTGCCACTGTAGCACAGAAGCAAACATGGTCAATACATTTCCCGAGTTCCCCTCCCTGCCACAGTGACTGAAGCAGCCATGCGCTTTAGAAGCTGCAATGGGACGATGAGTCTCCATTAGTCTGAGTTCCCACGAAGTCTGTGTGCCACCAGAGGCTGTCCTGACCTGAAATGAGTGTGCAGTGTTAGTAAGATCTATATCGTTATGTTAAACAATGGGATCAACAAATTCATTCATTGTTGCAACACAAACCATCATAGTCTAACAGATGGGAAAGTTCAAGACTAAATCAGACCTCTGATTTGTTTCTCTGTACTTTGCAGACTAATATGAGCATTGTTCTATTTCTTGCAATATCTTTTTGAATTTTTCTTGCATCCAGACAGTTGTGAACAGCTTAGCTCAGCACAGCAGAAAATGTTTGCCGTGGAGGGGGTCACATGCTTTCTCACTTTAAATATTTTCTTCTGTATTTGAATTTCCATCCATTATGAGTTAGAGAAATCTACCTCCAAAATGTCAGTCTGTGCAGAATTGAGGTTTTTGGTGTGTTTAAATAAATAAAATCATGCTCAGTTCTACTTCTTCTTAAGACAGATCTATCAGTGATACTTCAGGATGCATAGCTTAATATTCAGGAAATGTGAAATGAACTCAAGTGGTCAAGGAGCAGTGGGATACTATCCCATGATACCTTCTTTTAGAAGAGATATAGAGACTGCCTACGTGCTGACTCTCTTATAAGAGGATTGTTTCACAAAGTATACAAATCCATTTATCATCCAATAAGAACATTTTTCAAGGGTGACCCAGATAGTTTACTAGTGGGTAAAGGCAGATATGGTCAAGACCAATGACCCAAGTTCCATTCAGGACTCACCTAGTGGAAGAAAAGAATTGGGATCGACTCTTGTAAGTCATCCTCTGACAACCATACTCGTACAGTGACACATGAGCACACACATGGATGCACACAAGTACACGCACACTTGTGTGCACACAGGCACTCATGATAAGATAAATATATAAAAGAACATTTGCGTGAATATGCTGAAGTGAAAGATGTCCGTGTGACATACAAATAAAGCAAATTATGAAACAACATATGCAGCATACTCTCTGCCTATTGCACTGAACACTGCAAATAGTAGTTGGACAGATATCAATGTGGTTTAGAAGTTACACACTAGTATCAAAGGTACGAATAACACCTGATGGGATGATGAATGTGTAAATCCTCTCTCTTCTGCATTCATACATTAACTTTTCACTCTGAGTTTATATCTGCAACAGCTACAACAAAGTAAGGGTGGATAATCTTAATGCAAAAATCTTTGGAAAACTTACTCCAACCCAGATTAAAAAAATATAATCCTAGGGTGAAAAAGGTGACTATTTAAAACACACATGGACTTTAAGATTTCCAAACAGATCACAGAGGTTGGATCTATGTGGCTCCAGTCAGCAAAGGATGATGGAAGCAGGAAAGATTGTATGCTTCGGTAGGAACCAGTGTTCTTTGGCTTATGCACCCATCTAAGGATTCTCCTCAGACTTGAGATTTAAGATCCAAAATTTAATGACAGGATAAGACTGTGTTGAGGGCTCCCAACACATGTATGCTAATTAATTAACAGCTTTTAAAGCTTACCCAATGCACCAATTATACACTTTCTTGCTAAGTTATTGGTGTGTAGAATAAGATGGGTCACAAGAAAAATAAAATATTGTTAAAGATGAATCCTCCTAAGCCTGGCTTGTTCTATACATTGTAACATGAAAGTGGATTGTTAAAATATCTTTAATTTTTGCTATCATCAAGTAACTATTTTTTCCCTTTTCTTAAAACCAATTTTGTTGTTCTAAATCATCTTAGAATCCAGAACAATCTAGTTTTTGGATTGATATAACTATAAAACTCTTTATGCATTCGTTTTTTCTTTACAGGAAGCACATATCCTTTGTGTGTGACAGCTAATGCAGAGAAGGATCTGTCCTCTTCTCTCATACTGACTTGTGTGCTGCTATTCAATGGAAACTCCACTGCCCTTTGCAAAAGTAAAGTTTGCAAGGACATCTTCGTTCTTTATGATTTAAAGCATCAGATAAATATTCTACGTGAGATGGTTTAAGATGGGCTGCAAGAAAAAAAAAAGATTTTCCAGCACAAAGACCAAATCTGTTCGAAAATTTCATTTTCTGTCTTCTGAGCACAGTGTCAGAAGAAGGTGTGGTAAAGCCCCTAAATTGAAGCACTTACTTAAACAAAGGGGACTCCCTCATCAGAGATGGAAGCCTCCTGGCTGGTGGTACTACAGACCACCTTTAAGGGCAGATCTCACAATCAGAGGTCTCTCTGCATGCCTGTCAAGGGAGCTGAAGCCCCTCATTGTCTGTCTGGGACAGTGATCCATCTCCCATGTATGAGGCTACAGTTTTTGAACTCATAAACTGTAAACTGTATTAAATAAACGGCCTTCTGATGGATGAGGGCTGCTCACATAGGCTAATTTCTCATCTAAACAGTGATATGAAAATCCTTGCTAAAGGGCTGGTGACAGGACTAAACGGGGGTAATAGCAGACTTAATCAAGAAAGACAAATGGGATTCATTAACAACTGGCACTGAGCAGACAGTCTTCAGAGACTTCCCTGCACACTCTCATTGGTCCAATCGAAAATAATTGTGTGCTGCCTTCATCACTGAATTCAGAACAAGTCCAGTGAAAATTTTTTTGTATTGGTCATATTAATTCACATTTGGATTGAATTTTATGCTAGGAATCTCTTTAGATGAGGGAAAGAGATAAGAAAGAAAAAAAAAGATCCTAGGTTTCATGCTAGGATTTCCTGTCTCATTGATCAGTTTCCCTGTGTTCATTCATATCCTTTAATTAACTGGGTCATGCCTCCAACTGGGATGGATAGCTATTCTAGAGTGTGTGATTTGCATCCAGGCCGTTTGCAGAGCTGGCACTTGAGCTCTTCTGACCAACAGTGTCCTGTCTTATTGAGTTGTTTCGATTTGGCTTGTGTGGGGGAGTTAGATAATAATGCCAGAGAGCTGTATTCTCCTTCGCAGCCTAGAATTTGATGGGAAATTATTCCTCAATTAGAAACTGCATTTTTTTCAGCTCCTTTGCATCTAGGTGAGATTAGTATAGCCAAGTTCTTGGCCATGGCTGTTTGGAGGCTCGCTGTATAAGACTTCTTCACTTTCTGTTTCCCTTCTTGCTAGAGAACCACAGAGTCCAGAAGACATGGGTGTTTGTAAAGACTGGAGCTCTAGACTGGAGAGGAACATGGCTTGTACCTGAGAAGGGCAGTGGGTTTTCCATGATTGAGAAATAGATCTCACACACAGCCACTGGGAAATGAAGGCTCACTGCAGCATTTTAGCTCGACTTTGATTAAAGGAGTTAATTTTATGTACTCCAATCTGTTACCTTCAGTGTTGTTACTTCTTCACTGCTCCTCTCAGTTTTCAACTTTAAAGAGAATTGAACTTTAAGGCAGGTATCCTCCTGACCTTGGATTGGGTAAGGTTTCCACCCTATCATGGTCTTCCTGCAGTTCAAACGTACAAGTGCTAAGATAGAATACATTGTCCTCCATACAATGAGATTGGATACTCATGGCCAAATCCAATAGAAATTTTATGTCCTTTTTACCCCAGTTTTAGCATCCAGACATTTGTTCAATTCATTACTATGATGAAATGTGTCAGAGAAGCGGCCTACTTCGTCTTATGATTTTGAAGTTCTCAGTCTTTTAGAAACTGGTTCTGTTATCCTTGGCCTAAAGTGAGTTAGAATATCACATTGTGTTGGGCGGTGTATGATGAGCCAAGATGCTCATTTCTTGGTGGGCAGAAATCAGAGATAAGCTAATTGAGGTACAGGACATGGGTATAACCTTAAAAAAAAAACCCAACAATAGCAGCAGCAGCAGCAGCAGCAGCAGCAGCAGCAACAACAACAACAACAATAACAAAATGTGTTTCCAGGGATGTGCTTCTCACCTAGGCTCTACATCCCACTTCTACTTAGTTCTACCACACCCCAACAGCAACAGCAGTACCAGGTCATGAATCCATAAATGGATGGATACATTGATAATGTCAGGACCCTCATGACCCAATAACATTGCAAAGATTAGATTCTCTTGTTATAGTAAGTTGTTGTAACCTTTCCCCAGTCCTTTGGTTCTTTTGAATCATCACATATTAGGAAGGTCTTTTGTAAGCTTCTCCTTTTTTATCTTTGGGTTTTTTGCTTTAAGTCCATGATGGATGGGACCTGTGGGTTAAGTGACCAATCCTCCATCCACTCCTCTCAGCAGAGTTTGTTCTGCATCATGCTCTGTCTTGTGTCTCGCTTGCCTCATGTAGGATTGAGGCATAGTTGCTACTCAGGCATAACCACAATTTATGATATTCCTCATTCAGTTTTACTTCCCTTCTCCCGGGACTTCCAGTTGAATATGACAATTGCATAAACAATTTTACTGTGGACACTGCATGAGTAGTAACCACTGACACATTTTATTCAATCATAGCATCTTCAAAAATGCAGCAAGCTTACGTCTTTTATTTCCCATTTTTGTTTGGAGGGCCAACATTTCTACTTGGATATATATCAAATGACATTGTGGCCATTATACTTGGGAAGGAAATTTCTGCTTAAAGAATGAGTTACCTGTTCATAGCAGGTGCATTAACCTGGCAGTCATTTCAGAAGTGCCAATCTTGCTGCAGGCTGTATTCTGTTCTGCTCCTAGTTGTATGCTCATATCAATCACCCTACCAAGTATACCACTATCATGAGCAAGAGTTTTATACCTAAAAGTCTCTACTAGACGCCTTACCTTGAATAAATGTGTGATCTTAATTGTGTTAGAAGTAGTTTGGTCCTTGTTGGGACAGTGTATCTCAGAAACTATTAAAAAAAAACCACAAAAATCGTAACATATGTAGTTAAGTACAATCATCAGGCTTGGCATGTCCTGCCATTTCTGCACTGGCCTATCTCTCTTCCCATGTTCTGTAGATCTTCCTAGATAAGAATCCTGCACTGTCTCATCTCTAGGCAGGGAAAAGGCTATAGCATAGGAAGTTAGTGGCACCAATATTTCTGATCAACTTTGTGCCTTCCTCAAGAACTTGGTTTGTTCAATGGCTTTTTCCTGCTGGTTTGTCTGTCTGCCTCTGTAACTTGTAGATGCCACATTTCCCATGCCCCTCCCTCTCGGTAGAGAACTATCAGAGGAAAATGTGATTTTAGCTGAGAGAAGATAATACAATCCTTTACATTTTCAGCCAAAGCAGATGATAGCAGGTCACCGTCTTTTAGATACCTAAGGCAACATAAGATTCCCCACCCCTCAACTTGTTGTCTCTAGGACTCATAGTAATGAGCAAATTGAGTGAGATCAGGACTCTAAGGGTAAACAGCCAAACATCTTTCAGCACCTTATGGTGCCTGTGTTATTGCCTTGAAGTATTTCTGCATGTTTTGAAGAGTGTTGTGAGAGAGCTTGCCTGTGTGACTCTGGCCCTTGAGATGTTGGACGGGACACTTCTCAGCTGCCAAAGCACTTCATTTCCCGGAGCTAAGATTTAGCAGATGTGTCCTGATGAAAAGCAGTGAACAAAGATTGGAAAACACACCTAAAGCTATGGAAAGAAAAGATGAGTGTGAAGCAGGGCGACAAACCCTACAGAAGTTTCCAGAAACAAAGAAGCAACTGACAAAGTGATTTCAGAAGTTTCACTGGCTTCCCTGAAAAAAAAAATCTATTATATATGTATATCACATACACACACACACACACACACACACACACACACACACCTATCATAAACATGTACACAGACACGCACATGCACATACACACACCTTTAAAAGTAAATCATGGCATACTGCAAACAGCTACGTAAAATGTTCAGATATGCAGGACATCTTCAAGATTGTTTCATGTCTTTCTATATGAAAAGGTTATATTTTTTGAAATCAGCTAATAAATATAATTGCATAAAGAGTCACATCAAATACTGGATTTATTTCTGGAACATAACCATTTTTTATGAAGTTAATCAAAATGCAACTTCAGGCCAAATGGTTAACCTCAAGTACACATATAACCTAACTATTAAAAAAAAGCAAATTAAATGTTAAAAAATTTAATGGCTAGACTCTAAAGTGTGCTGAAAATATCTTGTAAAACAGGTGTCTGAAACTCAAATTGCTATAACCATTCATAATACAACATAGAAAATTTAGAATTGGCCTTTTGCACCAAATAACGGACAATTAAAGCACGATAGATAATGTGATTTAGTGAACTTCTCTAGCAGTTGCTAGTAGGCTTCTGTGTTTGCTTAACCTGACTAAGGAGCATGTGTATGAAGTTTGGTGTTGCTTGTTTGAGAAGGCACAGCCTAACTACAAGCCTGGGCTCTGGTCACGCACTGTTCTGACTTGTTTCTCTCACAACATATCCTGCTATCAATCAAGGCTTCATCAATAGTACTGAAAGTATATAATGTACATTCTTGTTTTACTGTGGCTTACATTTTCTTACTTTAAGATCAGGAAGGGCCTGAGTCCCAAAAGAGAAGTCAATGTGAGTGCTTCAGGGCCAAAGTCCCAAGGTTGTCTCAAGCAAGGGATGGTTTCTTACGGATGAAACTAAGGTGTTATCAATGGAGAATTAGAGCAATTCTAATAAAAGTGTGAACAGGAGCAGGCCAGGCACAGACACTATGTCAACCAAGACAGATGAGAAGGGAGATTCCTAAATACCAATATTGTCTCACTTGTCTGGGATAAAACAGGTTCTGGAGGAAGTGTGCCAAACCAGTCAAAGATGGGCTGGCTGTTAGACATCAGCAAGAAGGTCAGAGGAGAGATGGACATTACTTCTTCCCAGAGGTTCTGATTGAATTTGCCCCACACTGAGCACGGACTCCTTCAGCCACATCCCACTTGGTTTATGAATGGCAGCCGTCACCCTTTGAGCGTCACGGGACTGGTATCTGGCGTGTATCATATCCCTCTTCCCTCAATTTTCCATTGTCAAATCATCCATTAAATTGGATTGAGCTCGCCTAAGCCGGCCTGTCTTGGAGTGCTCAGGGGAGATTGCTTTGAAAGGAACAAGACCTTGGCTGTCAGGCAGGTTTGTACATGCAAGCTCTCAGGCTCAGCATCTCACTTTGCCAGGGTCCCGTGACATCCTGCGGGGCTCCAGCAACCCAGTGGACCCCTCCTCTCAGCCTCTTTCACTCCAGGGCTTACAAACTGTCATTACCCCCTGTTCTGGCCGCAAGACACTTTTCTATTTTCTTTTTTAAGGCTAGATCCAGAGGACAGAGGGGAGAGGATCAGAGCAGGGAGTGTGAGCAGTCCTTTGACATTCTGGGCTCCAGTCTCACTATTGTAAACTTCTGAGATAATTTTCCAAACAAGTTTCAGAAGCTTCAGGGAGAATTTCGACTTTGCATCCTCAACCAGTGTTTTCCGTCAGAAACCATTTGGTGAAAGCTTTGGAAAAAGAACGTTGCTAGAGAGGGTGCTGAATTTGTTCCCTGCCATTTGGAGACTGAAGAAGTAACATTTTTCGAAGGGACGGGAGAAGGTGTCTCCTTACCCAGAGGCACCGCGATGGCTGTGTTGCTGTAGTTAAGTGTGAAAAGCGTATTACCCAAAGTGAAGTGAGATGGTCAGCACATGTCCTGTCTCCTGTCACCTCATGCTGACAATGCCACAGTGCTTCACAGGAGCTCAGAGTCTTCAGAAAGTGAGAGCTGGAAGGAATTGGAACAAAGGTTGAGGGGACAGCTTCTCAAAACAGAATCACAGAGCCAACCATCCCAGTTCCTGTCAGAGGTAGGGAACACTTGCCTATACTCAAACTCTTCTCATAAGGCTGAGGGATAGTTTGTTTCACTTGTTCCCTGATTCAAACAAATCCATAGAATGGGGGAGTCTGTCTTTCCTGATGTTTGTAAGGCTTTTTACAATTCAGTTCTTAGTGCTCCCTGCAAACAAACTTCGGGCATAGTTAAGCATGCTGGTGTGTGTGTGTGTGTGTGTGTGTGTGTGTGTGTGTGTGTGTTTTCAACATGCCTGAATCTTTTCATCCCCCCCCCCTTTCCTGGTTTTTGTTTGTTTGCTTTTGTTTAGAGTGACATCACTCGCTTTGGATGTGGTCTCCTATTTTTGCCGATCCTGCTTTTCTTTTTTTTTTTTTTTTTTCCAATTGTCTTCCATAATACCTCCCAACTTTCTCAAAAGCAAAGTTGATTATGTCATTTATGGGTTAAAACCCTCAGTCCCTCTCTATTACTGAGCGTCTGTTCTCCACAACCCAGTGAGTGAGCCCCACACGCCTAGGTGAATCAGCTCCAAGATGCTATGGAAGTAAACCATGAACAGCTCTCTAACACCTCACTCACCCTCCCTAGGGTGTCCCCTTATATCTAGTTCATTGACTTCCTAGAACATTCATCTCTTGCTTTTATTCTATGCTTGCCATTCACTCTTGTTATATGGATTAACAATTTAGTTGTACTTGTATTAACTTAATTTGATTGTCATCTGCGCTCCTTACAGCATCCTGTATTTCAAATAACTTCATGTGGTTTGAAGTTGTAATTATTCATCTATCTACCCACTCATTCATCCAGTTGGAAAAAACAGCCCTGAGCACAATATGAAGTCTTAGGGATAGAAAGGTGAGCAATAAACATTTCTCAAACTTGAATCCCTTACATTATAGCAAAGGATGAAGACAAATCTTATAACAGCAAAGGACATTCTCAGAAGAAATGATGTCAAAGGTGATAGATAGCTGAAGGTAAGCAGAAGGTAGGCAACGTGAGAAAGGGGAAGAGTGTTCCATTATTTTAGCAAGGTTGAATAAGAGAATGTTCTAAGGGCAGGAGGAAATCACAGAATAGATGACAGGGATGAGTCTGGACACCATAGGGACAGGACTTAGGCTGGAGCCAATGAGAAGTCACCGAAGCATTTGAATAGGAGTGGGGCATCAGTCCATTTTAACTATAGCAGGTCTAGTCTGGTTTGCATAGAAGTTGAATTAGAGAGAATTATAGAGAAGCCAGCCCCCCAGGGGACAGCACTAGCAGTTACATGGAATAGTACTGTTGCAGTTTAAGAGAGGGCACTGCTTGGTTATGACAAATATTCAGGTGTCAGAATTAAAGAACATGGTTATTATATATAATAATATTTATAACTATATATAACTATATATCAAAAAATGCTGAGTTAAAAAATGGTAATCAGAAATTATGACTACTATCTTTAACTGATTATTTTATACGTCTTTGCTTCATAAGGAGCTACAACTATTGACCTTTATTTTGGACTAATGAAAATCCCCAATGACAGAAGTGACATGCCATCTCAGGTAGTTCAGCATTGCACCTGCAGAAGGATGCCTGACTCCCTCAATGACCAGCCCCAGAACATCCATACACACCCCCTGCCCCAGGGCAGGCCAGGTCACTTTTCTTTCAGCTCCTAGTAGGCACTGGCATACTCAGTGGTTGTAATGTGGCTGGAACAGAATTTCCCATGGATATCCTGGTGAGGGATTCTTGCTGAAGTACAGTTTTAGCCGATTCCGACTCCTTTTTTCCCCAGAAGGAGCCACCTTCCTGAGTTGCATCTACCCGGCTCTGCAGAGCAGCTATGCTGTGATTCCAAGAAGTACACCTTTATTTCTGACAGGTCAAGTAATGACATACCCAAATTCAGAGAGTTCAGTTTTGAGGAATAGAGCTGAGCCTAGGGTCAGAACCTCTTTTACTCGACTTCCGAGAACCTTTGGACCCAGACTACGTGGCAAACTCTGCTTTAAAGTAGTTCTCTTTTTAAATTCTACATTTTTTCCCCATGGGAGCAGCTGCTGTGTTTAGGGAATTGTTCTTAGTACCTGACCTTAATTACAGAACTTCTTCTACTTTGTGTTTTCTCGTCATCAAATTTCACTCTTTCGTGGCTTACACTCTCTTTCTTACCTTGGGATTCTGGGAGATGCTTATCTCGTATCGAATACAGGCTGCAAAAGCCACAGATCTAAGCAAGGTTCTTTGGTCTGCCATCTGCCTCTAACTGTCCGTAGCGGGATGGATTTCACAGTGAGCAGGCTACAGTAACACCAAAGACCCCGAGCACAGACAGAGGTTCACAGAGGCTGACTAAGAGTCTCTTTCTGATGGTCTAGATCTCACCCTCATCTCAACTCCCTTCTTGGCAACTGAGTTCTTTGAATTTGGGTCAAAAGCATGGAGGTAAACAGCAGGCGTTCTATGTTGTACTCAGCTGCTGAGTTACATTCAACATGTCTGGGCCACTCAATGTAGTTGACTTAGGATGCGTGTAACCGTTAATGAGTCATTGGAATGTCACCTCCTCATAAGTTGAGGAACATATACACAGACACACACACACAGACACACAGACACACAGACACACACACACACACACACAGACGCACACACACACATGTTTATGTATATTGTGTATATAAAATGGAACAGTTAAGACTCTCAATGATCCATGCGTAAGAACCCAACAATTTGCTTCCCGGTTGAAATTTCTGGAAAGAAGTTGGTACCACAGCATTTGCACATTTTAAAGTTTATATATATATATATATATATATATATATATATATATATATTTACAGATGCTTTTGACGATGATTTTCCAATTTACATGTTAGTTGATTAATTAATGTTTGGTGGAATTCTCATGATCTTTTATATTCTAAGTCTATACATCACTATTTAAAGTCTCTTACATTGTTTTTGAGTTTTTCACTCATTATACATTATGTTGAGTTAGCTAATGAGTGACCTTACCATACCTTTGCATTCACTGAGTTATGATGAACACAATCATTTCTAGGCAGCTTTTTTTTTCCTGATTGTATCTTTCATCATGATACAATCTATGGACTCTGGGGGCGGGCCTACATTTCTATATTGTGTTCTCCTCTGCTGCAGCCTCATTTGGGATAGGGTTTGTTTTTTGTAGTGTGATGAGTGGCAATTGCTATTATGTTTTCATTACTGACAGACAGAAGGGAGGGAGTACCATTAATTTTCCACACTTGCATTTAGTGCACGACAAATGGCAGGTTTTTTTTTATTCAAAAGAAGTTTTTCCCCTGCAGAGAATTTTTTCCCCACAATAATACCAGTTTAGATGGAATGGGTAAACGGAGGCTAGGACCAATTCAGGTTTTTTCTACTTTTTTTTTTTCCTCTCTCTCAATGACTGTCAGCTTTTCTTATTCTTATAAGTTACTTTGGAATATTCAGACATGAGCAGGGATTTATGCTCTCATTTCATTATATAAAATGAAATCACTGAAAGAACTCAAAACCTCATCATATTCTTTAAAGTTGTGCTTTTCCCTCGATCACATCCCCTCACTGAGCACACCAGAAAGACGATATATGAACTCTCTTGAGCTTCATCTATGTTTAAGAGGCCTGCTTCTTATCTTTAAAAAAAAAAAAAAAAAAAAAAACCTTTTCATTTTTCAAGTCTCTTTTAATTCAATCAAGGAATAAATTGACATTCCAGACACAAAGATTCTTTTACCTGGATATATATGTGTGTGTGTGTGTGTGTGTGTGTGTGTGTGTGTGTGTGTATATATATATATATATATATATATATGTGTGTGTGTGTGTATATGTATATATATAATATGCACATGTATATATTATATATACATATATACGCACACATACATACACATCTACACACATGCAGCTGGAGGCAAAGGAGACACAAACATTTATTCCTTTCAGGTGAATCACTTTCCATGGGACATTTTCTGCATGTCCACATGCTGTGCAGAGGAGTTCCCTATTTCCTGCATTGGCTACTATTGTCACACTTGCAAGCATTGCTGATAGCTCTACCAAGCACAGCTTCTATTGTGCCCTGTCTCCATATCATGGTCTAACTCTGACCTCTTCCACGAAACCTCATTTTAGCACCCAACTCTTACATTTTGTCCCCAAACTATCTGAAATATACTTTTATTCTTGACCTCACTGTGGAAGCAGATGAACCACTGACTTGCATTTTATAGATGACCCAGGCTTCCTTCCATCTTCTAAGAACTTTCCCCCTTAAGGTCAGATGCATGCCTCTTTTGCTTTGCTGTGAAAAACTTTTAGCTAAGCCTCCCATCTTCTCTATTTCTGGAGGAATGCCCAGAGATACTTCTTCAATGCCCTGAGGCTTTCTAGGATTGGGATCTAGCAGAATTAGCAGACACAGACATTAATTGGGCCTATTTGATCCCACTCAGATCCAGTTATAGCAGTTGACTTTACTTTTCCCATAGTGGTATGAGAGAATGCCTCTGAAATGTAGTGATCGAGAAGCCAGGGATGCTAAGCTCTCTGCATTGCGTGATAAAATCTCGACAAAAAGGAAGTAGCCTACTCCATTATCACCGTGACCTCTCTAGAAAACACTTAGCTACAGGAAGAAGCAAATTCCCTAAAAAGAGAGGGTGAGATCAGAGAAATCAGGCTGGTAACAGTTGAAGGGGGGAAGGGAGACATCGAGGCCAGAAAAAAAACAAAGTAAGAGAAGAAGAAAATTTCAAGTCTAACTAGCTAGAAAATAGGGAGCTATTTGGTTGTTGTTGGATGAGAGATTATGCAAGAAGTCCAGAGACAACTTGGATAGGAAAGGAGAGAAAACAGCCTAGCAGACTGTGCTGTCTGTGCGCCTTGCCAAGGGCTACGATCCAAAAGCAACTGGAAAGCTGCAGGTGGAAATTTTATAACACCAGCCACTAGGAACTCACTGTCTTGACCAGAATGACCGACTCTTCCAAATTCTGAACAGGCAGGAGAGGAGAGGATAGAGAAGGTAAGAAGAAACTACTGCATGAGTTATAGGAGGATAGATACAATGGCTTTTGGGGGAATATGGAAGAATCTTGGATTTGTGCTTGCACATGCTCGATTAAATTATGGAATAGGCCTATCCTGGGGGATGCAGAGAGACAATAAGTCACAGTGAGAGGACTCAGAAAGGAACATAAAAGAGCGAGGCCAGCTTTGGTGGGAACTATCACCATAGTAGGATTGTTCTACCCAGGAGGGAGAACACAGCCAAGCTATTCGAATCTTGCATTTGGATTGGATCTCTTAAGTCTAAATCTAAAGCCAAAGCCAGAGTTTATGTAACTAACAAATCCCAAACCAGCCTATAACCATGTGCTGTAAATAACTCTTGTGAGATTACAGTTAAGCCTCATGAATCCAAGAGACGATTCCCTCCACACCACCACCCTTAGCCCTAGATGATGAATTAAACAAATGGAATTTCAGGGAGCTTATCGCCACTGTCTCCCTAGGCCTGGCACAGAAATTCAAAGCTGGGAGTTTGCAGCTGCTTCAGCTCATAAGGGATTTAGCATCGGTTTATAGTCCTGGCCTGCAAACCTACAAAGTGATGCCCAAGTCTCTAACTTCTGTACGGTCTGTATGCGGAACGACTTTTGCTCCCTGTTATCTGAGCCTTCATCCTAGTTTACTAAAGCTGCAGTGTACCCTGTCCACGCCATGGGCACACAGTCTCTATGTCCCTCAGTTGTGTGTAACGTCTCATAACAACTTAGAAGACTAAGCAAGAAGGAAATGGAACAATTGCCTGAAATGAGAGGTTGTTCACTCAGATGGTGGCAGGCAGAAGTCAATCTTATGTAGCATAAAAAGGTCAGTGATGGAGGCTTTGGAGGGGACTGTAGATAAGGCACTTGTTGTGCAGCCAGGAGAACCTGAGTTCCGTTTTCCCAGAACCCACCAAAAAGCAGCCATGTTGGGGCATGCTCAGCAGGCAAGAACAAGAGGATGTAGGCAAGTTAGGTCCCGGGGGCTAGCTGACCAGCACAAATGGCAAGCATTGGACTCAGTAAGAGACTTTGTCCCAAATAATAATGTGGAAAGCAATTGAGGAAGACATCCGATATCAACTTCTGGCCTTGACATTTTTGAACACACACGCACACATACACACACACACACACACACACACACA
>JADRCD010207683.1:0-16575 GCA_019843815.1 Montemys delectorum
AGTCTCTGGTGAGAAGTCTGTTGTAATTCTGATAGATCTGCCTTTATATGTTATTTGACCTTTTTCTCTTACTGCTTTTAATATTCTTTCTTTATTTAATATATTTGTTATTTAGATGATTATGTGACGGGGAATTTCTTTTCTGGTCCAGTCTATTTGGAGTTCTGTAGGCTTCTTGTATGTTCATGGGCATCTCTTTCTTGAGGCTAGGGAAGTTTTCTTCTATAATTTTTTGAAGATATATTCTGGCCCTTTAAGTTAGAATTCTTCATTCTCTTCTATACCCATTATCCTTAGGGTTGGTCTTCTCTTGTGTCCTGGATTTTCTGGATGTTTTTGGTTAGAAGCTTTTTGCATTTTGTAGTTTCTTTGACTTATGTGTCAATGTTTTCTAAGGTATGGTCTGTCCATGAGATTCTCTTTTCTATCTTTTGTATTCTGTTGGTGATGCTTGCATCTATGACTCCTGATCTCTTTCCTTGTTTTTCTAACTCCATGGTTGTTTCCCTTTGTGTTTCTTTATTGTATCTAACTTCCATTTTTAGATATTGGTTAATTTTTTCATTTCCTTTGCCTGTTTGATTGTGTGTTCCTGTAAATCTTTAAGTGATTTTGTGTTTCCTCTTTAAGGGCTTGTACCTGTTTACCTATATTCTCCTGTATTTCTTTAAGATAGTTATTTATGTCCTTCCTAAAGTCCTCCATCATGTTCATGAGAAGTGACTTTAGATCCAAATCTTGCTTTTCTGGTGTGAGGGTGTATTCTGGACTAGCTATGTTGGGAGAATTGGGTTCTGATGATGCCAAGTAACCTTGGTTTCTGTTGCTTATGTTCTTACGATTGCCTCCTACCATCTGATTATCTCTAGTGCTCCCCGCCCTTGCTATATCTGATTGGAGCTTGTCCTTCCTGTAATCCTGGTTGAGTCAGAACTCTTCAGAGTCCAGCTGTCTATGTGATCCTACGATTCTGTGATCCTGTGATCCTGAGATTCTGAGTGTTTCAGAGTTCCTGGGAGTCAAGCTGCCTCTGAGACGCTGGTGTGACTAAGATCCTGGGATCCTAAGATTCTGGTCATGCTGGGGTGCCTATAATTGGAGCCTCCTCTCAGAGCTGTAGAAATGGCTACTTATTTTGAACACAAGGTAGACTGGCGCGAACCTGAAGGAACCCATCCACTGGTCAGGCAGGGTTCCTGTGTCCCTGAATCCTGCTGGTCCCAGTTATTCCCTTTTCTGTTGGAACAGATGTTGTGTTCTATTCACGGCTGATCCTAAGATCCTGGACATGCTACAACTCTTGGGAGTTGAGCCTCCTCTGTGGGTTGTTCAACTGGCCACTGAGTTTGCACTCTAAGATCCTAATTTTTCAAGCAGAGAAGTAAGTTTTAATTTCATTGTCTGAGGATTTCAAATTATGTGTCACTTCATATTAATCAAGTGTATTATTTTTCTATTCAACAAATTTTAAATTTTAAGACAACCCTAGTGATTATTAATTGGTTGTCAGAAAGTTAATTTTATCATTATGGAAGTTGGTTTTTGTTCATTTACTGTTTCTGTATTTTATGAACAATTAATCTTATTGTGGCAAGTATATTATTAAAGAAGATGAACATTTTATATAATATTTAAAGATCATTTCAAGGAGAGCTGAATTAACTTCAGACTAGCACATCTCCATTTTGAAGCAAGACACCTTTGTGTTTCTGCACTCTATGCTTTAGGAATCTCAATTATTTTGGAGTAGAGAATTAGAAGGAGTGTTCTTCCTCAGTCTGGACAATTCCAGACCTATACCTTCACATAAGTTAGAGAATTATTTTCTCAAATATCTTTTTACTATTGTTTACTTAACAACCGAGGTGTTTCTGGTGCATGTTTTTAGATTTCTGTCCTTAAGGAACTTAAGGATTCTCATTTATAACCTGCAGGTTTCTGTCTCCACATTTTGCATTCTTTTGACTCAATGATAGCATCTCATATTATATAGCTTCAGTTCATAATTTAAATCCTGGGAAGTCTCTTACATTAGTAATCTTAGCAAGTTAGAGCCATGAGGTCATTTGCTCAACATCCAGCATCATTAAATCAATGTTGTTTTCTATTTTGTTTTTCTATTTATCTTTTGGAATAGTGTGAATCCATACACTGATATTTTAAAAACTTATTATAGATCAATATTAAAAGAGAAATTTATTTCAATGGTAATATGTTAAAATGACAATGATTGTATTGAAAAGGCATAAACAGTTTCTGAAATCATGAGTATGGTACAATGGTGAATGACTCTGAAAAACATTTTATAACATGCTTTAAAACCTATGAAATTTATCAAAGGATGTTTGTGTCAATAGAAGAATAACTTATTTTCTTCTCAATATTATTCATGAATCCACATTGTTTAGTTCCTGTGTACAAATTCATATACTGGGGATATGGCAGAACATTTTACTACTTGGATATGGTTTATTTGCATAGGAAGAACTTACAGTTACTTCATATTGAATTTGATATGTTGATATAGGCAAAGAACTGCTGGATTTATGCCTCAGTTCCTGCCTGCATTAGGAACTGCTAACCATATTCAAAACTGTAAATCTTTACTGAAAAGTGATTGTCTAAACTTACTATCATGAATATTTCCAATGTGGTATATTGGGAATTTTTTCATCTAAATAAGCCAGCTATTAGAATTTTTCAGATACTATTCCTCTTATGCATGTAAAAAATTTACAAAATGTCAAAACACAATATAATTTCTCCCTGTGCATGTATTCATTGACAATCAGAATCTCATATCTCTATGTTTTGTGTTTTGGTTTAGTTTTGGTGAATTCAGTTACCAAGAATGGTATTTTTTTTCGCCCACCTTGACATTAATGTTGATTTCAAATATTTAACAAACTGTATTTTAATTTTCTAAACTTCCTCTTTGTAATACATTTCATATTCTAGATATCATATAGAATTGATCTAAGGTAAATAATTTTTATTATAGAAAGAAATGTGTAATTTTTGAATAACTATATAGAGAAATATCAACTATACAGAGTACTGTTTTTAATAACTCTTGAAAAACAATAACATCCTATTTTCTAAAAGGAAAGGAATCGAACATGTGAGAGTAAATGCACACAAATGATAATGATATAAAAATACATTCCTACTGACTGCCAGAGATAATTACTTTCATGATGGAGATGAGTATAATAGCTCTGAAATATGTTCGTTGTAAAGTTCCCAAGGCACTCTAACAATCTATACTTTTCAGGTAAACTTATGTGAGATCTTAAATTACAGCCTTGTATTCAGAAAGTTGCTCTAACTAGAGTAAAACTGGGTTGTAAACATAGTCCCATGAAAAGAGTAATAAGCACTTCCCTGCAAAGCATAGCAAGTAGGTTATGAGTTCATACATCCTACTACAATGGTAGTTATCCACATAATATGTAACTGGAGTTTGACTATCATCTGTCAGTTTTATTTACAAGGATTGCACACATGAATTTTACCACACCATTTCAAGAAAATAATTTTATTCTGCATTAGCAAAGTAAAATAACAGTAATGTATACATTCTTAACTATATTTAAACTAATGTAAATATTTCAATTAGTTATATATGTATAAAATAAATATCTCAATATTGTTTCTAAGGTACAATTCATTTCATATTATTTAATACCCATATATAATTAACATCATGTGATACATGTTCACAGAGATGATCATTTATAAAGCTTTTATATTTCATATTTTATTTGATATCTACTCCTAATTCTCTATCAGAAAAGAATAATTCCTGCCCTTATTGCATTTACTTTGACTTTATAACCAAACAGAACAAAGTCATTACATGAATGTCATAAATTTTAGGACACTTTTGCATTTGAATGTGGTATATACTGCTCTAAAATATTAGAAATCCAGTAAGAGGAAAAAAAAACAATAAACCAAAAGCACATAAAACAACAAGAACAACATAGAGGCTTTTTTCTCTTTTTTTATTAGCTATTTTCTTTATTTACATGTCATAGAATATCTCCTTTCCCAGTTTCCCCTCCAAAAAAAGTAAAAACAATAAAAAACAAAATAAAATAAAATAAAATAAAAAACAAACACACACACAAGAAAACCTGTTTCCTCTCCCCTCCCCCTGTTCACCAGCCCACCCTCTCCTGCTTCCTAGTCCTGGCATTCCCCTAATCCCCCTAATCCACTGGGGCTCCTGTCAGCCAGCTTTTGCCGGCATCCACAATAGTTTCTGGATTTGATGAGTGTATATGGGAAGGATTCCCAGGTGGAACAGTCTCTGAATTGTCCTTCCTTCAGTCTCCATACTTTGTCTCTGCAACTCCTTCTGTGGGTATTTTGTTCCTCCTTCTAAGAAGGAAAGAAGTATCCACACTTTGGTCTTCCTTTTTCTTGATTTTCTTGTGATTTGTGAATTGTACTTTGTGTATTCTGATCTTCTAGGCTAATATCCACTTATCAGAGATTGCATACCATGTGTGACCTTTTGTGATTAGGTTACCTCACTCAGGATGATATTCTCCAGATCCATCCATTTCCCTAATAATTTCATAAATGCATTGTTTAAATAGCTGAGTAGTACACCATTGTGTAGATGCACCACATTTTCTGTATCCATTCCTCTGTTGAGGGACATCTGGGTTGTTTCTGGTTTCTGGCTATTATAAATAAGGCTGCTATAAACATAGTGGAGCATGTGTCCATAGAACCTGTTTTGTGTTGACTAACTAGTTCCTTGGAATGAGGTTGATATCCCTACCCCATAGCACTCCATTGGAGAAAACTTATTTTATACTGTCCCAGTAAGTATCAATTGCAAATAGCTTCTTGGATGAAGTGAAATTTTTGTCTTTTTTAAACTTGTAGAGAACTTTCTGTGGTGACTTTCTCTCTTTGAGTTCATATCTGCTTCAGATCTGTTGTGTCCAGATCAAGTTATATTTTTCATGGACCACCTCAGCAGTCTTCCACCTCTACTCTATAAATCCTGGATACTTGACATGATGGGTTTAATAAAGCCCACTTGGGCTGAATTATCCAAAGTATCCCACTATCTGCATATTTTCCAGTTGTAGTGTTCTTTGTTAATTACCATCTACTGCAAAAAAAAAAAATCTTTAGAGTTTGGAATGCCCCAATCTATAGATATAACAATAACCACCCAGCAGCAGGACTTGACTTACTATTTTTAAGTTGTTGGCCAAAATTTTCCAGACTTTCCAGAAACATACAGGCTATTCAATGCAACTGTTCACCTTCCACAAAGTTATGGTAAGGCATTATTTCTGAAGTCATCATATAATTATCCTATCAAAGCTAGGTAGTGGTGGCACACACCTTTAATCCCAGCACTTGGGAGTCAGAGGCAGGCAGATTTCTGAATTCAAGGCCAGCCTGGTCTACAGAGTGAGTTCCAGGACAGCCAAGGCTATACACAGAGAAACCCTGTCTTGAAAACAAACAAACAAACAAACAAGCAAGCAAACAAAATTATCCTAGCAAACATGGAGAAATTGAACTGGTACCACTTATGAAACTTCACTCTTACTGAATAACAAACATTCAGGGTAGTGGAAGGAACTCTGCATACTACCACAAAAAAAGCAATCATTGCCTTGTTGGGCATCAATAGGAGGAGAGACCCTTGGTCCTGGGAAGGTTCGATGCCCTAATATATGGCAATGGGATAATGGGGAGGCAGGAGCAGGAGGGCAGGTGGGGGAACACCCTCATTTCTATGCTTCTGCAGGGGAGGGGAGGGGATAGGGTGTTTCTAGGGGGAAAACTGGGAAAGTGGATAACATTTGAAGTGTAAATAAAGAAAATATCTAATAAAAATTACAGGGGAAAAAAGAGAAAGCAATCATTAGTATTGCAAAGCTACAAACCTTTTTATCTATGAAAGAGACTTGCCAGCAACATAGACTGGTACACTAGTAGCACAGTGTACTACTAGTTGAGGTAGTAACCAACCAATTTTGATTGCATTTAAAGCTCACTCCATTATATGAAAGTATACCCTATCTATTATATTAAATTGTCCAACAATCTATCACCACATGTCACTGAAAACTTTTTTCGAAAGAACACCTCCCCCTGCCAATCTCTTATTACATGTATAACTCACTGATTTTACCCCATTTTATGTTTTTCCTATGCTTTGATGGGAGGTATTTATCAGAAAAAGATCAACTTGTCAGAGATACACCATTGAAGAAAATGAACTTTTCTCCTTCAACAATATGAACTGCTCATAGTCCCTCTGGGAAAGGGCTACTGAGCCAAAGTACCAAAAGTACATGGCTGTGGACTGCTGAGATTTAACTTGGAAAGGAATATTACTCCCTTCAAGTCTTCATATCCTAACAATAGATTCCATTCTGAAGTAATGGTCACCCCCTTTAGTTGCTAGAATGAGAATGTCTTTAATTGCCTCATGTATTTGAATAAGTGGTTAGCATCTAGTGGAACTGTTTGGGAAGGATTTGCACATATAGCTTTAAAAAGTCTTGTGTCATTTCTCTCTGTCTCTCTGTCTCTCTGTCTCTCTGTCTCTCTGTCTCTCTGTCTCTCTCTCTCTCTCTCTCTCTCTCTCTCTCTCTCTCTCTCTCTCTCTTTCTCTCTGTCTCTCTCTCTGTCTCTTTTTCTCCCTCCCACCTTTTTACCCTCCCCTCCCCCCATCTCTGCCTGTTGCTTGTGGATCAAGATATTAGCTCTCAGCTGTTCCTTTCCAATACCATCACGGACTTTAACCTAAACTGTAAGTCAAATTAAACACGTCCTTTTATACATTTCTATGTTTGTGGTATTATCTCACAAAAAATAATAAAGTAAGAAAGACATGTATTTATGCCAGTTTTATAGTGTCTGTACTATTGGAAAAATATTAAAATAAAATATATTTTAAAAATTACTATTAAAAATAGGTTGGTTTCTTATTAGGTAAACCTATATTGTCTCTTGTTAATAAATTATTTTTCTTAATAGGTTAATTTTTCTGAATTACTTTTCTTTACCTTTAGGATGTATATAACTCAATTTTATATCTCAAATTGTATATTTCAATTTTAACCTTTAAAACTATCATAATATAATTTAGAATCTTTTGATATTTTTAGTACTATCAACTTACAAATACTTTTGCTTTGTCTGAGAAATAATGACTCAATTACTGAAAGTTTATTCTATTTCATTATTGTTATTTGATGTAAAAAGGACACAGACGTTTGGGAATCTAGTCAAGCTACAGCATACTCAAGAGACACTGTTGTAAAAGCAGCTGGCAAATTAACCTACCCACAGCCTAATGCACTGAGATGTACATTCTGAACTGCTGAAAATCATATTCATTGAAATTTCTATATTAATCACAGTTAATTTAATTCATTATTCCATT
This sequence comes from Montemys delectorum, assembly GCA_019843815.1. Classification (NCBI taxonomy): domain Eukaryota; kingdom Metazoa; phylum Chordata; class Mammalia; order Rodentia; family Muridae; genus Montemys; species Montemys delectorum. Next base: position 7,433 of record JADRCD010207683.1, read on the forward strand.
TAATTTATTACTGTGCTAACATCATGCCAATATAAAAATGTTTTGAAGGTTATACTTTTCTTATTATTTGAAAGTTAAATTTATGAATATCATGGATTTTAGTTATTTTATCTAGAGAGAGTTAATTTCTCTCCTCTTTCTGTATTCTGCTTCAATCCCTTCTCCAACTTTTATGTATTATTTTTGTGTGTGATGCATGGACTGTAAAGAGATTTACTTACAAGAACATTGACAGCCAACTATTTAGTGTCTACACTACTGAAAACAAAGACAACACCTTCCCCAGTAATAATACACTTCCAGTAGTAGCTTAAACGCGGCAGTCCTGCTAGAAGGACTGGAACCGTGTGCTCCCTTCCTGTCTGTGATGAAATGTTGACTACCTCAAATTTGCCCAGAGAGTACAAAGACTATGTCAGATCCAGAAGACATGTTTTTTCCTGTATGTCAACCCATACTGATACTCTTCTGTTTTCCATGCCTCCTTTCACAAATGGCCACAGCAAGCAACTTTACATAAATGTCATATTTATGAATGTAGAATACTATAAGGTCATATCTATTTTCTTCAAAGTCTTTACTAAACAGAGAATTGTTCCCATGTGCTTTACCCTTTAACCTAATCACTTAGTGAGACAAGAGTTATTTTTTTTTTCTAAAAAAAGTCCTAATATATAATGGTAACAAAACCAACTGTGCGAAATGACAATGCCTGAATGTAAAGCTTGAAGTCCTTTCAAAACGAGACAAAAGAACTCCTGGTAGAGAAAATTATAGTTTTAATAGTTAGGTTTTATTTTAAAAAATCATATCTGAAAATAACTCTGAAATGCATTTTTTAGATACTGCCAACATATATAATGACTTTGTGGTTAGTTATTATTAGAAATGTTTGGCTAATTGCTACTGGAGCAAAAGACTCTTTCTTTGATCTCTTACCCTGAATTTTAATAGCTCCTTTATAAGTAAGTACTACATCAAAATGTCAGCAGCAGAAGTAATAGCGAAGCACTGTTCCTGGGTGATTCTACCCAAGAAATAGGAAGTCAGTTCAATTCAACTGTTGCCTGTTGAATATGAATAAAACTCAAAAAGCAAAATATCATTTTCAGGAAGTATTTATAAATTAAGTAGCAACTACCAATTGCTTGAATGTAATATTTTACTGACTCAATGACTAGAGAACCCATGCTATAGGACACTGACTTATAAAGTAGTTAGGAATATATATATATATATATATATATATATATATATATTCTTATATAAGGAATTTAATATATTATTATGTATAATATTGTTGGGAATATATACATGTATATAATGTATCATATATTACATATATATATATATTACATACTGATTGCATTTTGAGTAGATTAGTGTAAATATAATATAGAAAACAAGGTGATATGAATCATACATTCAAAATGTTTAACTTTTATTTATGTCCATTTGTATAACTAACCATAGATAATACCTTCTTTTTTCTAGAACTTTCTAGAATTTGGGTTGCTGTGTTTTTCCTTGGCCAATTAAAGATTAGAATGCTTTTATTACTGAGGACTTTAAACATGACTTCATAGGGAATCTTCATTTCATTCATTTCTATCTTTTTCATAGATGTCAATAGATGTCAATGACACTCACCTCACAAGCTTTTTTATGAAGAGAGGTTGTCAGAAGCAGCCACCATTCACAGATAGTAACTAGAACTCTGTCACAATCATAACAGCTGTGACATAAACCAAACAATACTGATCACTATAGTTTAGAACTGGCTTCTGAGTATTTTTATCAAAATTTATGTATTAAAATATAATACTAAGAATGAAGTAAGAACAGTATCAGTGGTGTTCTGCTCAGGAAAATTTCCTCAGTGCCAATGAGTTCGAGGCTCTTGACCACTTCCTTTTCTATTAGATTTATATGGAGGTCTTTGACCCACTTTAACTTAACCTTTGTGCAAAGTGATAAATATGGATCTATTTACATTATTCTACATCAGCTAGACCAAGCTCAGGCTCTAAGATCAACAATTGATAAATGGGAGCTCATGAAACTAACAAGGTTCTATAAGGCAAATGACACTTCCCATAGGAAAAAAAAAAAACCTACAGATTTGGGGTAAAAATGAAAATCTTCACTAACCTTATATCCAATAGAGGGCTAGTATCCAAAATATTTAAAGAAGAAGAAATTAACATTCAAAAAAGCAAATAAGCCAATTAGAAAATGGGGTGCAGAGCTAAACAGAGAAATTTCAACAAAGGAATCTCAAATGGTCAAGAAGCACTTAAATAAACGTTTAACATCCTTATTCATCAGGGGAATGAAAATCAAAGTAACCCTAAGATTCCAGCTTACACCAATCAGAATGGCTAAGATCAAAAGCTCAGGTGACAGCACATACTGGTGAGGATGTGCAGAAAAAGGAACACTCCTCGATAACTGGTGGGATTGCAAACTAGTACATCCACTCTGGAAATCATTCTGCTGCTTTCTCAGAAAATTGGAAATAGCTTTATCTGAAAACCTAGCTATAGCACTCCTAGGCATATACCCAAAAGATGATCCATCATACCACAGCGACACGTGCCCTAGTGCTCTACTAAGTTCATAGCAGCCTTATTTGTATAGCCAGACGCTGGAAACAACCCAGATGTCCCTCAACCAAAGAATGAATACAGCAAATGTGGTACATTTACATAATGGAATGCTATTCTGCTATTAAAAATGAGGACATCATGAGTTTTGAGACAAATAGATGCAACTAGAAAATATCATCCCAAGTGAGGTAACCCAGACCCAAAAAGACATGGTATGGTATGTACTCACTGATAAGTAGATACTAGCCAAAAAGTACAGAATATCCAGGATACAACTCAGAGATCATAAGAAGTTTAATAAGAAGTAAGGCCCAAGTGAGGATGCTTTAATCCCACTTAGAAGGGGGAAGAAAATAATCACAAGAGACAGAGGGAGGGAGGAATCTGGCTGGGAGAGGGGAAGGGGTAGTGATAAGGGAAACAGGATGAAGAACTGGGTGGGGAGGACAGGAGTGAAGCCAAGAGGGCCAGGAGAATGAATAAAAATATGCAGTCTCTGGGGATGGAAGGTGGGGGGACCCTCTAGAAAGTTCCAGAGACCAGGAATGTGAGAGGCTCTTAGGATTCAATTGAGGTGACCTTAGCCAAAATGTACAGCAGTGTGGAGAGGGAACTAAAAGAGTCCTCCTCCAGTAGATAGGCAGGGCCTCAATTGAAGGGACAAGGTTACCAACTCACAGTCAAAATTTCTTATGCAAAATTGTTCCTGTCTAAAAGAACTGCAGGGACAAAAATGGGGAAGAGACTAAAGGAAGGGTTATCCAGTGACCAGTCCACCTTTGGATCCACCTTATAGCGGAGCACCAAGGCCTAATACAATTAGTGATGCTTAACAGACAAGACCCTAGCATGGCTGTCATTTGAGAGTCCCTACCAGCATCTGACTGAAACAGATGCAGGTGTACACCCAACCATTGGACTGAAGTCATGGACCCATATAGAGGAATTAGGAGAAGGATTCAAGGAACTGAAGGGGAGGGAGACCCACCTAGGAAGACTAGCACTCTCAACTTACACAGACACCTGGGAGGTCCCAGAGACTGAGCCACAAACCAGGCAGTGGTCATGGGCTGGTCAGAGGCCCCCAGCAGAGGACTGCCTTGTCTGGCCCCAGTGGGAGGTGTACCTACACCCAGAGGGACTTGAGGCCCCAGGGAAGGACGATGCAATGGGGATGGAGCACCATTTTGGAGGCAAGAGACAGGGCAAATGGGATGAGGAACACTGGGAGATTGACTGGTATAGGGAGCAAGGGATGAAATATATATAAAATAATTAATTAAATAAAAATAAATAAATGAATGAATGAATAATTATATACAAGTAAAGAGTGTCAAATGTGAATTTACTATGCTGTGTTGAGATAGGGTCTTTTAGAGTTAGTATCTACTACATTTTTTGTATTGTTATTATTATTATTTACTATTATCATATTTAACATATTATAATTACATAAATTCTTCCTCTCATCACTCCTTTCAAACCCTTCCCTATTTGAATTCTTTCAAAACATAAACTACATTTTTTTATTAATTGCTCTTATATTCATTATATAGATACATATATACATATGTATTCCTAAACATACAAATACGACTTGCTTAATCTATACAATTTTATCTGTAGGCATTGTCTTAGATACTTTTTAAAATATTTTGACCTAACACCAAAACCAAGGCAAATTATAAGAAAAAGCTTTTAGTTTGGTACTCACAGTTCCAGAAGATTGGATTCTATAAGCTTGATGACATGGAGCATGAAGGTAGAAAGGAACGTATGGTTCTGTGTCAGTAGCTGGGAGCTCAGATCTCAAATCACAATCACAAGGCAGAGGAAACAAGAAAAGCTAACTCAGAATGGCCTGGCTTTAAAATCTGAATGTCAGCCTTAAGAGACTCACCTCCTCCAAAGGCCATACCTCCTAATACAACCTCAACTATTTCACAAACTGAGTACTAAGTATTCCAACGAAGAAGTCATTTTTGTTGAAATAATCATAGTAGTTTTCAGGACTAATAATTCAGTATTAGAAAAACTGTTGGTATGCTCTATCTTGGAAAATTTTGCTTTTGTTATTCACACAGAAAATTAATTCTCCAAATGGCTTCCATATTTGTGAGTAAGAAGAAATTAATATCATTTACAAGTAAATTGGTTGCTGGTTTCCTTTACAGAATGTTTAGCACAATTTCCAATATACTGCATAAAAGTTAATGATTTTCCTTTCATCATCACTATAAAATAAACCTCAACAATGAAAAACTAATGTTAAGGAAACATAGTTTGAAAGTTGAACCAAATTCTAAATATTATGTTTTATTGTTGTTGTTGTTGTTGTTATGGATAGTAGAGGCTTATCTCAAAGGAAACACCTGAAAGAAATTAATTAATAAATTCAAAGTGTAGAAAGAAAATCAGAGAAGTTCTAGAGAAAAGAATCTCCAAAATATCTCATTTTGAAAATTTCTAACAAGACAGAATTCATATCTACCTTATATTTTTGCCATAGAATGACTTGTATGAATCTGATAAATGTATCTTTTTTGTATATTTAAATTTTATATATTAAAACTCCTTCATCCTACCTTGATCCTATATGTATCTATAGAAGATTTTTTATTATTATCATTATTATTATTTTTTTATTTTTTTACAGTCTAGTGATTGACTATCTCCCAGTGCCCCCTCCCACACAGTTCCTTATCTCATTCCCCCTCCTCAGTCTCTAAGAGGATGATGTTTCCTGGTCCCAACCAAGCCAAGCCTCCAGATTTTTAAAAACATTATTTCACAATGTCTATGTAAATGAGCCATTCATCTTGTCTGATCTTATAACCTTCTACAAACCATTATTTTGTTAATTAATACCATTACTCAGTCCCACAGGGTGGAACTGGAGGCATAAATTAGAAATCTGTATTACTCTTAATCGTAATGGGTAGAAAATGTCAAGAAAGTGCAGGCTCTGGCCGTGGAATGAGAAAGTTAAGTCATTATTCTAAACATCTATGAGTGTAGCATTACATAAAATCATTGGAATAATTCTGAAAAATATTAGCCAGTTCTATATTAAGAAAATCATAAAGTGACTATATTCCAGAGATTCTGATGTGTTTGATTTTCATGGAGAAATGATATTTTAAAACTACTCTGCATGTTTTTCTATTGCCCAGTCAGAATTGAGAATCATTTTTTTCAAATGATATACTCCTTAATTCTGGATTAACTTGAGGCCCAGGTCAATAGATGAAACCAGTTATCTTCTTTTCTTGTATGGGTGAAACTGGAGACTTGTTATCTCAGAGACCTAGGGTAGAACAAACAAGTCTTGCAAAATAAACAGCCAAACAAACAAACAAATAAGAAAAAAATGGTGAAATGACTCCTAGTGATATTCTGCTATACTCCTGAATCAGTGCCTTCCAGTTGTCATCAGAAAGAATTCCTCTAGCAGCAAATGGGAGTGGGTATAGAGATCCACAGCCAGATATTATGCAGAGAGAGAGGGTACAAATTGAAGGTTTTCATCAGGTCCCTCCCCTTGTAGATAAGGGAACCCCGTGGAAGGAGAGAGAGACAAAGTCAGAGGGGATGGAGGATACCAGGAGAACATGACCTACATCATCATCTAAGCATGGCTCACATTGGCTCATAGAGACTAAAGCAGCAAGCATGGGGCTGACAGGGGTCTCCAGCAGGTGCTTTTCTTATTTGTTATGGCTGTTACCTTGGTATTTTTGTGGAACTCCTAACAATGAGATCAATTGTATCTCTGACTATTTTGTCTGGCCTTGGGAATATTTTCCTTCGGTTGGGTACCTTGCTCAGTCTCAGTAAGAGGGCATTTGCCTTGTCTTATTGTATCTTGTTGCTGTTGTTGTTATTGTTCTGTTTTGTGGTTTTTCTCTTGGAGGTCGTGTCCTTTTCTGAAGTGAAATGGAATGGGAGTGGATTTGGAAGAGAAGAGCTGTAGGGGAGGGAGGTTGGAGAAGTAGTGGGCAGGGCAAACTATGGTTTGGAGGTATTGTATTAGAGAAGAGTGAGAAAAGAATCTATCTTTAGAACTATTCAGTAAAGATTCCTGCAGACTGGTTATATTCATTATTTTTTCAAAATTGTGACAAGAACTGATGTGAAATTTTGTAAGATGCTCTTATTCCTGTACCACCTTTTAAGATTGGGTGATTAATTACAGTGGTTGGGCTTCAATTAGTTTACCTATCTATGTCTATTTCTTATTCTGACAACTTGTTCAATGTCAGTGGTTCTCCTTCACTCTACTTTCCACGGCTATGGTTAAGAGGACTTCACAATATCTCTCACCTCCTTTCTGTCCTGTTCCTCCATCCTTCAGTCACTTAGTAACAGTCAAAACAGAAAAAAAATGTAGCCAATCATTTGAACTTTTAGGTGTGAAGTTGTTAATCAATTGGCTCTTTTAAAAGTCCAGAGTGTCTATGTCATATTGAACTAACAGTGCTTTGAGAAATGGCAAGCAAAGACAGAGTGCTATGGAATTCACAAAATCTAAGGAACAGCATATTAAACCCACAGAGAAGAATAAATACACATTACACGGTTTAGATTCTATTATGAACAACTGTTTTTAATATTTAAATGTTTTATAAAATTCTATCTTTGTTGTACATTGAGCAACAGTTGAATTTTTCCCTTAAGGATCATGTAATGAGTATTTGTATATCTAAAATAAATGGAGCTAAGTCCAGAATACTGTTTTTTATTTTTATTTTTTTTTATGAAGCATCTGATATTTTCTGCTAGGCTGTCATTAACATTAGTAAAAAAAGTTTCCATGCAATTATACAAACATGCACAAAAATTAGATAAATTAATTCCCAATTAAAATGTGAAAATTGTGTTTTTTATGTCAGAACTACATTTAAATTTATCAACTTAATTGTATCATATACAATAGACAATTAAACTTACAATTATGGTTTACTAAAAACAATAATTTTAAATAGGTGTGAAAATGTATTATTTATAATTATTGGTGATGGTGGAGGCTGTGAATGTTTGTGTGTTTATGTGTGTGTTGTTTGTATAATTTTCTCATTGTGTGAGTATTGTATGTACAGCTGTATTGAGTATATAGACATTAAGGGACAACATAAGAGCTTAGGTTTTATCTTTCCATTGCACTGAGTATTGGTATTGATCTCAGGTCATATTTGTAGTTTTGTATACAGTTCACATCTAGTACTCTTGTTTTAACAATTAGCATATTAGAGACTAGGGGTTTGAAGCTGGTTTTCTTATTCCTTCAATTTTGGTCTTATTATCATTGTATATTTCTCTCTCTCTCTCTCTCTCTCTCTCTCTCTCTCTCTCTCTCTCTCTTTCTCATCAATTTCTCACTATCTGACCCTGTTGTCCAGGAACATATATAATGAAGTTGGCTTTGAAAAAATAAAAAGCCGTTGCCTCTGCTTCCTGATTAATGGAACTAAGGCTAATGGAACTTACAGTTTTGTAAGAGCTACTCCTTCACAATAGAAATGACACCCCATGTATCTTACCAGATCTGTGAATTATACTCTGTATTTGTGGTCTGGAAGATAATAACTAATAGTTGCATTTCAAATTTTGAATAAGAATTTAAGTATTCAACAACCCAAAGTAGAAGAGCATAACAAATGAATACTTTCTAAATGATGAGAGAAGATACATAGATAGATAGATAGATAGATAGATAGATAGATAGATAGATAGATAGAAAGATAGATAAATAGATAGGTAGAGAGATAGAAAAACATCATTGAATTAGTTCCCCAAAATATCTTGCCGAAATCTACCTGGGAAACCCCTTAAAGACAGCCAGGTTTGAACTTCAGTTCTGAGCAAATTAGAGTGTCTCCTCAGGTGAGATTTCCAATATATAAAGGTAACAACATAAAGATACCAAAAGCAACCATCCATAAATTGGGTCCTTATAGCTTCCACAGAAACTGATCCAGGAAGCACCTTTAAGGCAGCTGTGTTGACTTCTCCATTAAGAATTCTAGGGAGAGGAGAATGTCTTCTTATCAGGATTCCAAGTAGAAGATCAAATAGGAACATCTAAAAATAACATCAAATCAGGCATTCACAACCTCTAGCCAAATCTGACTGAGAATGTTGAGGCATTCAGCTGAAGTTCTCAATTGAGCTTTCTCTCCATGGCTAGTTTCTCATATCTGAGCCTGTACCTCTCTTTCTCACAATATGAACCTCTATATCATGAGATGAACAACAATAATATCACTTGGAAATAATTTATCTTCTATCTATTCTCAAGGACACCATGTTTTACTCTTGAATTGGTTTACTATTTTCCACTACCTGCCACAGATTTTAGGGAAAAGCAGTTCTCAAGAGATGAAGAATGTTTATAGAACACCTTGAATAGGAACACTTGGGTCTTAAATGAAGAGAGAAAAGCCATTTTTCAAATAAGACATGTCAATGTGCCAATGTATTGTACATTACGCCTAATCACATAGTAATTGTGACTTAGGTATTTGATAAACCACT
>JADRCD010207684.1:2578-23902 GCA_019843815.1 Montemys delectorum
GAGAGAGAGAGAGAGAGAGAGAGAGAGAGAGAGAGAGAAAAGAGTGAAGAAGAAAGATCAAGACTAACCAGCTTTGAAGTGTAATACAATAGGCTATCCATGGATATTCTACTACCTTGAAGGAGCCCACCTTGGGGTGTGAGTGTGTTGTTACAATAATGCTATGACAGTTTAGATACTATGTGTGACTATGCATATCTTGCTAAAGTATCTGCTCCAACTTTCTTCACAGAAGAAATTTGTTTTTTTCTTAAATTACAGCCCCTGACAGCCTCTTCCAACCCAAGTGCCAAATGACACTGCAGTTGCTATGGCAGCAGTGTCAATAAGTGACATTTTCTACCACAACACTGGTAATGATTTAGTGGCTAGACATCCTAGAAGATACATATTCCTTTCTCCTCTAGGATTTCTAGGAGATGCCAGAGCTTCTGAGATAGTTACAACCCTGGGAACTTCAGACACTGTACAAGGATGGCCTTTTCTATTGTATTTCCTACCTGGGAGCTTTAATATCACCCAATCACAGGCTGTTTCTGCATCCTCCGTTTGTTGGTGGACCCAAAAAGAACAGGAGCAAGCAGGCAGGTAAAGTGTCAGGTTCTCAAGTCAAACTCTTCTCTGCGCAGAATCGAATCTGCCACTCAGAAAGATGACAGAGAAGTCACCTTCACATCAATTTGTGGGTCTTGATTCACTGGAAGATTCCGCTGGCAATCAAACAAATTGTTAAGGTGCTACACTGGCTATCGCTACAGTCCATCTGGTGGAAGAAGGGGAAGGGAAGTGGAAGGATGCAGCTGCTTCCGCTGACTATTAAGAAGGTAGAGTCAACTAGGGAACCATGGTGACATGATATACAGTGAGTGGGAGAGAAGCTGAAGAAATCTGGAGCTGGTGGACTGTTTCACTTCTCATTGCTATCATGATCTGGCATCCTAAGCATTCATTTGCTAAAGAAAGGAAGGCAACATTTGTACCTGTCTTAGGATTTTACTGCCGCAAAGAGATACCATGACCACAGCAACTCTTATAAAGGAAAGGATTTAATTGGGCTGGCTTATGTTTCAGAGGTTTAGTCCATTATCACCAAGGAGGGAAGCATGGCGGCATGCAGGCAGACATGGTGCTGGAGAAGCAGCTGAGAGTTCCATATCTGAATCTACACGCAGCAGGAAGAGAGAGATGCTGGGTTTGGCTTGAGCATCTGAAACCTCAACGCCCACCCCACAGTGACACACTTCCTCCAACTTGGCCACAACTCCTAATAGTACTACTTCCTATTAGCCTATGGCGGCCATTTTCATTCAGACCATCACGATACTCATGAAAGAAAAGGATATGAAGACGGGACAACACCATAGAATCAGTTAGCAACTACTCCATGTTGTGAAAAGGGAAAGAAGAAAGGACAAGTTCATAGACACATAGTAAAACTGTGATCCGACAGGTTGGGGTATGCTACAGAAGTTCAGTGTGTTTATTATACACAGCTGAGCAGTGAGGCAGGTTTGGATGATCTATGTAGGAGCAGTCTTCAGGTGGTAAAAATCTCGGGAGAAAAAGCTACACCAGACATTTCTTGATTTCCTGTATACATTCATACTATTCATGACCAGACCCAAGGAAGACTTTGCCATCCTTCTGAGCCTCATCTCAGGAAGGCTGAGACATTGGTTCTTGACACGGCCACAACCACGATCCTGTCAACAGTACACATCTGTTCAGGACTTCACTCTCTCCCTACCATGTATTTGTTTCTCCGTAATGTTTTTCTGAAGTGTTTACGTATATTTGGTGCTATACCATTGTACAAAATTGGAAGACTTTAGCAGGGCCAACCTAGGTATAATTTTTTATTTGTGTGGTTTTAAAATTATATATACAATTTCTTCACTGGGCATGGTGTTAATTGAGTTATCTGGTTTTTTTTTTTCTTTCTTTCTGAGTGGCTTTAATAATTTCAGTAATTTCAAGGAACTTTAAAAATTTTTTTTTTCTTCTGAGTTCCACATTTATCGACACATTGCTATTCATAATAGCTTCTTATGCTTTTTATACCGACGGCAAAGCTGTGTGCATACCTCTGATACTGGCACTCTGTGTCCTCTTTTATTTCTGATTGATTGGTTAGCTTTTTCAAAAGAACAAGACTGTCTCGTGTCTGTTTTCTTTAAGGGTATGTTGAAGTCATGACTTAGTCACATCTTTCCTAACACAGCCATTTGCCACAGTTAGATATGATACATCACGTAAGGCTTCATGCTTTAGGGTCCTGTTTCCCAGTATGGCAAAGTACCCATGGCAAGAGCTTTAAAAGGGAGGCCTAATGCAGGTAACGATTGGTTCCTTGTCCATGAAATGCTGAGTGTAGGTTTTTTTGTTTGTTTGTTTGTTTTGTTTTATTTTTTGTTTTGGAATTCTAGTTATCTCCCTTCAAAGGATATCTAAGCTAGAGCATAGACATAATAACCTTAATATTGTCTGTTTTGTTATGTGACCTCTTCCGCTCACCTATGTTCCTACCGTGACATCACCTGCATCTTCCACTCACCTTTGATCCCACTGTGATATCACCTGCATCTTCCACTCCCATGTTCCCACCATGACACCATCTGATATGATGTGACAACAGTTGGGGGACCTCCCCAGAGCTGGTGCCATGCGGTTTAAACTTTGAGGTTCAAAACTGTAAGCTAAGTATGTTTTGTTTTACTCATTATTCATGTGGTTATAACAACCAAAAAACAGTCTAAATCACAGCTGTAAGATTTCATGATGTAGCCAGGCAGTGGTGGCGCACACCTTTAATCCCAGCACTTGGGAGGCAGAGGCAGGCAGATTTCTGAGTTCGAGGCCAGCCTGGTCTACAGAGTGAGTTCCAGGACAGCCAGGGCTACACAGAGAAAACCTGTCTCGAAAAAACAAACAAACAAACAAACAAACAAACAAAAAGATTTCATGATGTACTATTTTAGCACTATGCTGAAAATTCTGATGTACTGAGTTTTAATTTTAATTAATTCAAAGTAATTTTTAATTTTCTTATTTTTCATCAGCTATTGATTTATTGGCCAGTAGCTATGCTATTTAGGTTTGAAATCTTTGGGAGATTTCCCAGAGAGATTGCTCATATTGATTTCTCATTTAATTTCATTATTGTCAGGGAAAATGCTTTATTTGGATTTTTCATTGCCTGGAATGGAATTTAAGGCCAAGTAACCATTCTACTACTGAGCTGTATTTTCAAAACTTTGGCTTGATTTCAATCTTTTCAGCTTTACTGAGTTACATTCTGGTTCAAAATATCTCTTCTTAAGTGTTACGGGTACACTTTAGAGAAATACATAGACTCTGCTGTTGCCATAGGTTTTATAAATGTCAATGAGGTCAAGTGGCCTAACAGGGTTGTTTCATCAACCTGTATCCTTATTAATTTTCTATTCTATCAATTATTGGAAGGAGCGTTGACATCTCCACACATGACTATGAGCTTGTCCACTCCTCTTTCATTTATGTCTGCTAGCTTTATTTTTTCTTTTTCTTTTTTCTTTATATTTTAAGTTCTATGGCTACTGCATGTCAGCACTTGGGATTGCTATTTCTTCTTAGTAAACTGGTCCCTTCATCATTCCCAGTCATCTTCTGCTTAGCATTACCCTGGCAACATTTACATCCTTAAACTTTTGATCTAATTGAGTATTTACATTCAATATATGTTTCCTACGGGAGCCATGTAGTTGGATTTTTAAAGAATATCAAATCTATAAATCTCTGTCTTTTAAGAGCAGTGTTTATGGTAGCCACACTTGCTGAGGTTTCTGATGTGGTTAGGTTTAAATCTGCTATTTATTTATTTATTTATGTATTTATTTATTTATTTATTTAATCTCTGATCTATTATTTTATTGCCTTCTTTGGTGGTTTTTGTTTTGTTTTGTTTTGTTTTGTTGTTGTTTTTTTCGAGACATGGTTTCTCTCTATAGATCTGGCTGTCCTGGAACTCACTCTGAAGACTAGGCTGGCCTCAAACTTAGAAATCTGCCTGCCTCTGCCTCCCAAGTGCTGGGATTAAAGATGTGTGCCACCACCGCCCAGTAGCACTGGATGTATTTTGTCCCTTTACATCACCTTTCTTTCTGAGTGATGAGCTATATATCACTCTTAGTTGTGTGGTGGTTACTATGGTGTTTGGAGCACGTTTCTGTAATGTATTACAATCCACCTTTTGTGGTCCTATGTTTCTTCATGGATGTTACCAACCCTTCATAATAGTAGGATTCCATTTCTGTCTTTCAGTTTGTGATTAGCTTTCCATACAATTCACATCCTTCTTCTACACAGTACACTGATACAATTATTTAGTGTGTGTGAACAGTCTATAATCTTTAAAGAGTTTGCAATAATACTAATGAGTCTTTTACATCTGCTTATGTGATCACCAGCACTGATGCCTAAGAATTTTTTGACATTTGTTTTTATCATAAACCCATTTTTTTCTGTCTTCTATAATTTTCTTTTTAAGAAGTTCCTTTAGTATTTCTTAAAATGCATGTCCTTGGGATCTATGCTATATTAGCCTTTCTAGGACTCATTAGATGTGAAATCCTACACTGAGATGGGGCTATATTTTTATCTGTCTGTTACTTTCAACAATAAGCCTGCTGTTACCTTTGAGTGTGTTCTGTATGGCTGTATCTTTTTAATTCTCTTTAGCTTTGGCTTTGTGACAGTGACAGTGTGCACTGGCATGAGCTGTTAGTTCTATTTTTCATCAAATCTGAAAAAAATTATCCATAAATTTTTCAATATTTTTCTGTCCCTATTTCTCCAAAGGTTTAGGAATGCTCTCTCTGTTTTTTCTTTAAGGTTTGGTTTCCACTTCACTTTACTTTGGACACCATATATTGCTGTCTTTAAGTTGATTTTTCTTTCTCAACAGTGTCTAATACTCCATTAATCATATTCAGTATGTATTTTTCATTTCAATATTTATGGTTTTTAACTTCTACAGTTGAGCAACATTTAAAAACCTTTATTTCTCTTAGGACTCTTCTTATTTTCTGGACCTTTGCAACACAATGTTGGTGATTATTATAATGACTTTGTTAGTTTTTAAGCCACCTTTAAACTGTCACATTTTCTCCTCCTTACAACTTACATTCCTCTCTTTCTCTCTCTCTCTTTTTTTTTTTACTAACTCTTTTGTACTAACAGGCACTCTGGATCAACACTGATTTACTTACACTTTTCTTTCTTGAAAATATTTTCTAGCTTTTTTGGGGAGAGGATGTTTGTTTTTTGGAAACAGGATGATATCATCAAGTCTTGTTTTTAAAACGTATTAAGTGAAACCAGCACTGAGACCTCAAAGGCCCCAAACTCTCTCCGTGACACGCTTCCTCCAAGAAATTCAGTGACTTTCAAGTAAGTGAAATACAGTCCAGAGAGAATGAGTCTCATACCTAATGACTTAGCCTTTGAAGTACTTTAGTCAGTACTCCAGGTAGTCAGATGGTTTCAGATTTGCTGGTGAGAGTCATGCTGTTCCTGTTTCAGAACTGATCATTCAGCCTCTGTGTGGATCCTGTAGATGCATCCTGTCTCTAAGACAGCCAATATCCTGTGAAATGTATGTTAGGAACCCTTTGCATGTCAGGGCATTCTAAATCTTTTCTTTCCAGTCCTGTGTTCTTCAAACTAGCCAACATGGTCTTTTGGAGATTGTGCTGTCACTCCCAGGCCCATCTCCTCCAGTTAGGGAATCTCTTGACATACAAATGAACTCTCTCTTTTGTGGCCCTTTAATGTGAGTTGGGCAGTTATGAAACCAACACCCTGTTTTCCTATCTCTTGGCATCCCTGTTCTCCCCACTCTGGAGGCCAGTATCTTGAAAGCCTCTGCTTTGTTCATCTGACCTCCATCTTCATTTGGTTCAGGAAGCAGAATGAATCCCATCTACCATCTGACCTTAGTCAGAAGCAGATATATTATAAACTAGACTAGCATTGCTTAGCACTCCCATAGGTCATCGATGCCCCCCTTTTCAATAGTCCAAAAATGAGCTGAAAGCTCTGAATGACATTCATCTGCTTTTTCTATTCCTTTTAAACTATCACTGTACAGTTAAGAAATATGCTGGGCTTTTACCAGATTTTTCCACAAAACTTTTCCTGCTTTCATATCCATCCAATAAAAGCTCTAAATCTTAAAAAAAAAAATTCGTGCTTTCTCTGGTTAGGTTTGAAGAAGAATGCCTCCCACAGACTCATGCATGAGACCACTTGGTCTCTAGTTGGTGGTACTCTGTGGCCTTTTTGGAAGAGTGTGAGTGTGAAAATACTTGTGTAATTCCAAGTTGTGATGGTTTGAATGAAAACGGCTCCAATACACTCATAGTGAGTGGCACTAGTAGGAGGTATGGTCATATTGGAGGAAGTGTGTCACTGGGGGTCTGCTTTGAGGTTTCAGATGCTCAAGCCAGTGTCTCTCTCATCCTGCTACCCGTAGACACAGATATAGAGCTTTCAGCTACCTCTCGAGCACCATGTCTGCCTGCATTCTGCCATGCTTCCCAAAATAATGACAATGGACTAAACCTCTGAACTACAAGTCAGCCATCAGTTAAATGTTGTCCTTTTTTAAGAGTTGCCATGGTTATAGTGTCTCTTCACAGCACTAGAAACCTGAACTATGACACTAGTTAGCTCCCTCTACTATATGCTTGTGGTTGAAAATATGATGGAGCTCTTAGTTCAAGCAGGAAGCCCTCAGCTTTCTGAAGCCATGCCTGTTTTTAGTCACTGTGCCTTTGCTCATACTATTATAGACTCTTATTCTTCTGAAATTGTAAGCCAAATTAAGCTCTCTCTCCCTCGAATTGCCTTTGGTCATGGTATTGATCACAGTAACAGAAAAGGAACTGGCACACGGGCCTTCCTTGTGAAACATCCCAGCATTCTATGACTTCCTTCCCAACTGTGTCCATCCTTTGTCTCATTGCACTAACCAGGTTTTCAGCTTTAGGCAATGTTAACCAGTGAAACCAGTTGTTCTAAGCCATGTATCATCACTGTGTTACGTCTTCTAACAACAGCTAAGAGACTAGTTACTCATAGGAGTGACTTTGGAATTGCATGAACAAGAAAAATCATTCATTTATTTTTGATTTACAATGTTGTTTCTATAACAATTTCCAGTGCTTGAAACATATCCTAGAGGATTGATCATTTTCTCTCTATTCTCTTTACTTTATACACAAAGTAAAGTGATGCCAGGCACACCTGGTTCTCTATGCAGACTCTCTACTTTTCTTTTGTAACTAAGTGATTTCTCCTTTTGTTCATGACTAACTACTCATTGCACTGACCCCTTACATAGGCCCTTTCCTTAAATAACAGAGCTTTGAAATGTCAGACTCCCCTGTGCATCAACCTTTCTCTGCTGGGAGCAGCTACAAACATTTTTACTCTCAGAGTCCGGAATCTACTGTCTCTTGTTCTCATTCCAGATACAGGATGTAATGATAGGAGCTACGGCAGTCTTCTGGCAATACAAAGAGAAAAAAATAAAAACAGCCAGATCATAGCTCTGGTGTCTTCAAGCCAGTAAACCAAAACAGCAATTGCCTTTGGTTACTCAGGGCAGATATACACAGATCTTAAGAAAAAGACTACCTAAAACCACAGTTTAGTGAGTTACAGCTAAATCGAAGCCTCTGTATACAAATAGAGAAATGAAATGTTTTCTCTGTGTAATTTAATCAATTTTAATTCTCATGCTGCCAGAACAGTCCTTTTCTTGGGAAACAAATTGTTTTAAAAGCTCCTCTGGCTCATTGCTTTAACCATAAGATCAGCATCATGGGCAAACAGCACTGTATTATAATTTATTCACATCCTTATTTATAGATTCTGAATTGTTTGAGAACAGGACCTGTATTTTATGTGTCCTTTCGGTTTTAGAGCATGATACCCTAATGGTACCTATAAGACCAGTAAGGGATTATTTGAGATATAATAGGAATAGAAGCAGATATTTAATCCCACGGTGGAGCACCTTCCAATAGGAAAAAAAAAAAATCAATGCTCTGGTACCTGGCTTGAGAAGCAAGCAGAAGGGAGGTAGGACACAGGCCAGCTCTGCATTGCACTCCTTATAATACAGAAAACACCATGGGGCTCTCCAATCTCCAAGGACTCAAGTGTCCTCTAACATCATGAAGACAAAAAAAAAAAAAAAAACAGAAAAAAAAAAAAAAGCAAGCCCTGTGAAAAGAATCCTGAATAGATGCTGTGGGAAATACTTCTCCATTTTCAGCATCTTCTGTCTGACTACATTTTACTGAAGAGTGCACTGTGCACTTATATTAAAGAGATAGCTCTCACACTTAATGAATTGTATGCTTTAAATGAATGGTAGGTTATAAAACACAAGTGACAGAAAGTCAACAGTAACCTGAATACTTATGTGGTGCTGACTTTTTCCTCATCCATTGTGTTGGGCCTGGGGGTGTGGTACTCTCTAGCCCATGGAGTCCAGAAGAACCAGTCCAACAGGAATTGGTTACAACTTGAACTGGATTTCTTCACGTTTGTCCACAATGGCTAGACCAGCAATCAGGCATGAAATTCTGAAAGCTTGTGTCACCAACAACAGCAGTTATCTGTGAGTGAGGTCATACTTCTGCTCAAGGGCCAGAACATCTATCTGACTAGTGTCACTGAAGTAGACAGAAGAGATCCGCTCAATGGGATCAGGCAATGTTGACATTCGACTTTGTCTTTTATGATTTTATATACTTGAGACTTTTATTTTCAATGACATAGACCTAAGAAATGTGGCTAAGCCCGGAGACTAGAGTATTTTAAGTAGATCAAGAAAAACAGGGTGGAAAAGGCCTGTTTTCCTGCAAGTTAAAGGGACAGATTTACAGTGAGGATTCTGAAATAAAGGTGGAATTTGCAATAATTCTTTTTTACAGACATGGTTAGACCAACTGATAAATAATACATTTGTATTATGCTTGAAAAATATGCAAATGGAATCCAATTTGCAAATAAATGCCTTGAAGAATTTTTATAATTTCAAGGGTGCTCTAATCCTGGAATTTGCAGTCTTCTTGTTTCTGAGGCCTTTATTTTATTTTGGGGCAGCTGCCATCAATTTAATTAAGCTATATGGAAACTGAAGTTTGAGGAGATTTTTGTGTGTTTGTGTGTGTGTGTGTGTGCACTCGCGCACTCCTGCTGAAAGAAAAGTTGGCAAGATGGAAAAGACCGAGCACATTTGCAAGTAGGGAAATAAAAGCATGCCACAGAAGAGGGAGGGAAATAGAGCCAGCTAAGCCTTGTTTGTCATTCTGGTCCTTCACTCTCATCTTCAACATCCTCTCCTTGCTGTGGACGTGAAGGACACACAATTATAAGCTCCAGATTTAGATGCTAAAATAGTGTCTGACAGAAAGAAAAAGCAGGAAGTGATGAACCAATTTGCAAGCACGGGTAGTCCTGTAAGAAACAGTCATTTCACCTGTATTTCAGGATCCCAGGCTAGAGAAGAGTGATAAGCTTGGTCTCCACTGGTTCCTTGTAAAGAAGATGCCCATTCCCATTGGTGTGTGTAGCCAAGGTAGGGACAAAAGAGCAAGGTCATACATGGAGAAATGAACAAAACTGCCAACTTCTCCTTAGCTTTACTTCTTCTCTGTTAAGGACTAAACCTCTAAATAACCACAAACGATATATTGCTCACAATAGCTCTAGAGCTCAGCTGCTATTAAATAGACACAAAACATAGAAGGGTTATGAGGGGCTTCCCAAGATCAGATAGCAGAGAGTGACAAAGCTGGAATCAGACACAGGTTTTACATTCTGGAATCAAGGCCTCTGCGCTTTTCATATCTCTAACAAGTAACTCTGGCAAACAACCTTATGGAGTTCCTGTGATTCCTCTATCTATGCATGCAAGGGCCTACTGGTTAAAAGAAATCTCCAAGAATCTTTAAATGAATTCTTCATTAATACTGAATTAGTGTATGTAGTTTTTTTTCCTGAAAACTCTACAGATTCTCTCTCTCTCTCTCTCTCTCTCTCTCTCTCTCTCTCTCTCTCTCTCTCTCACACACACACACACACACACACACACACACACACACGTAATGGCTGATTAAGCCACTGTAGAAACAATAAAGTGGAAGGGAACTAATTGCTAACTTGATAAGATCTGGAAACTCTGGGAGCCAGGCCTTTGTGCAAGCCTATAGGAGATTATCTTGATTAGGGTAGTTGGTATAAGAAGACCTACTCACTGTGGGTGGCACCACTCCCTAGGCTAGAGTCCAGGACTGTTTAAAAAGAAGAATGTCAACAGCTGAACACAAGCATTCATCACTCTGCTTCCTGGTTGTGGATGTAACATGACCAGCTGCCTCAAGTTCTTTTGGCTGTGACTTCCCTGTCACACAAACTGTACCCTGGAAATAAACCATTTCTCTCTTTAGTTGATTTTGCAGGTTATTTTATTACAGCCACAGAAAAGTAGCTAAGACTCATGCCAAGTATAAAAGGTGTCAGTAAAACAGTAAAGAGGAAAGACAGTGGCTCTGTCCTGTTTTGTTTTGTTTTGTTTTGTTTTGTTTTGTTTTTGTTTTTGTCACAGTTCCCACATAACAGAAAACATCTACTAAGGCTAAAGACTTGGGAGCTAGAAAGAGCATCTTCTGGCAAAACCAGGTATAAGACAATAAATATCTGACATGAATGACATGGTGGATTGTACCCTGCTGTGACAGGAAAGGGGGTGCCAAGGAAAATGTCATAGTGCTGGGCCTAAGTCTCCTTCTGACACTACAGCTCTGCCCAAGATATGTAGGAATAGCAGAGAGAAGGAGAAACATCTCTCCTAGCAGGAGAGATGAAAGGGGGCTGATTGTCATCGTAGCTCTGTTCTTTCTCTTTTCTTCCTGGCTGGAATGGTGATGTGTCTTCTCACACCATGTATTCATCTAATACATTATTCAGCAGAGAGTTGTGGGGGCAAGGTCACAGGAAAGTAAGATGAAGGCCTGCTGTTCTCTCAAGTTTTCCCTGTAAAGTTTCAAAGGGGAGATGGTAATGAACTAAACAAATACATGGGTGGTTATGTAGCTACAAATTCTTGAAGGGAAAGGGGAAGCTGTACTCAAGTAATGGTGAGCAAAAGGGACCCTTTAATAGAGACCTCGAAGAAATGAATGATCCTGGAAGAAGTGACTGCAGTACAACGGCTCAGTGAGAACACAGTCACTCAAGCATGACCATGTTTATGTCCTAGAAGCAGCAAGAAGGCTGTGGCAGCTAAGAGGGATAAAGTGGAGGAACAGGATAGGACAACTGTGAGCCAAGGAGCTCCCATGGAGTCTAAAGGCTCAGGATGTTGTAAGGACTTTTAGTTTTTCTTCTGAGTGATATGAAAAAGGCTTTGGGGAGTATTTTTGTTTTTGTTTTTTTTTTTATTAGATATTTTCTTTATTTACGTGTAAATTTCTCTTTTCCCAGTTCCCCCTCCAAAAAAACAAACAAACAAAAACAACAAGAACAGACCCCTGTTGCCTCCCCCCTCCCCATGCCTGCCACCCCACCCTCTCCCACTTATTGGCCCTGGCATTCCCCTACACTGGGGCACAGAACCTTCACAAGGCCGAGGTCCTTTACTCCTATTGATGATCGAATTTGCAATCCTCTACTATACACATGCTGTGAAAACATTCAGCCCCACCCTGTATAGTCCTTGGTTGGTGGTTGACAATACCTGACTAATACAGATGTAGAGGCTCACAGCCATTCATTGAACTGAGTACACGATCCCCAATGAAGGAGTTAGAGAAAGGATCTATGGAGCTGAAGGGTTTGCAGCCCCTTAGGATGAACAACAATACGAACTAACTAGTACCCTCAGAGCTCCCAGGGACTTTGGGGAGTATTAAGCTAAAAAGTCTTGTTGAAAAGCAACAACATAGAATGATTATTAACAAGAAAACAAATGACAAAAAATACCGGTTAAGGATACAGGGAAAATGTAACTTTACACAATGCTGTATATATTACACACACACACACACACACACACACACACACACACACACACACACATACACACACACACTGTAGAAATCATAAAGTGAAAGGGAACTAAGTTAGGGAAACAGGATAGAAAATTGGTGCCAAGAATAGGGTTGTTGTTATGCTAAATCAGACTGTATGGGTTCTTAAGACTTTGAAACTGATTTGTAGGAGAAATGTGAAAGACATTGGAACTTTTGGCTAGAAAAGCTCCAGAATATGGTACATAGATTAATGGTCTATTTCGGTGGAAGTTTTAAAAAAGTCAAAATGCCAAGAGGAATATATGGAGGAAGCCCAGACCATGAGATCACAAAGGGAAAAGTGGCTAGAGGCCATTTGTGTGATGTCTTGCCAGAGTCTGGCCACATATTGCCAGTGACCTGGGAATCTGAGTGAGGCTAAATCCAAAAGTTATGGATGAATTTGTTCAGCAGAAGTAATCTCAAAACCGGATAGCATGTGGACTGTTGTCATGGTTATGGTCCAGAGCTTTTTATTGAGGTCTATAAGTAGGAGGAGCAATAAGTAGAAGCAAAATTATAGGAAAAACATGCCGAATGAGGAAGAAAGGAGGAAGTTTGAAGTTGGAGACAAGGCAGACTGTGAGGAGTCAGCTCTAAGTGTTAAAGAGATTCATACATACCATGAAAGAGAAACCTCTTGCTCGTCTCTGGAAAAATAGGAAAGGTGTTCCGAGGTCAAAATTCTGCTCATAAAGACCCCATCTTGTGAAAATCCAAGTTAATTTGAAAGGGGAGAATCTAAACTGGAATGGTACTGGGTTGGTCACACTCAGCTGCACATGGAGGTCAGGGAACCTGTGGTCCAATGGTGTCACACTACAACTCCAGCTGAAGTTAGACTAGATAAAATTTTCATTATGATAAGGCCATGAACCTGTGGGGATGAGGATAGAAGATTTTGGTTTAAAAGTAACATTAGGTGTCAAGTTGACAAGGGGTAGAATTGTGGTGGTCAATATTGACTGACCACACAACAGGTCTACAATCACTTAGGAGACAACCCTTTGGGAATGTCTTTGGGGTAAGTGTCTAGGCTGTTAGTTGAGGTAAGAAGACTTACAGTACCTGTAAATAGCACTACTCCACAGGCAAGAGTCCTGGAGTGAAGAAAAAGTGAGAAAGCCAGTTGACCACCGATATTCATCTCTCTTCTTTGTGACCGCAAATACAAGGAGACCAAGTGTCTCCTGCTCTTGCCAGAGTTACTTCCCCATCATGATGAACTACAATCTTAAAGTGGGAGCTAAACTGAACCCCCCCCCCCTTACTTAAGTTGCTTTTTCCAAGTATTACCAAAGCAATAAGAAATCTACAAGAAGAGTGCAGTAAGCAGAGTTAGAAATTAGGGGTATAAGAAAGACAACATCAAAGAGGGATGTCAACATTGTTAGCTCAGGTGATGAGAAGAATGGAGTTACCATTTACTGAGACAGGAAGGATCAGGCTTGGAGGGGTTTTGTGTGTGTGTGTTATGTTTTAAAGGGATATCAGTTATTATTAAATAAGCATTGCATGGTATCATCCTCACTAGTTGTAGCCCTTTCACTATACAAGGGTTGTGTAGAAAAACCTTTGTTATTTAATAGGATGTTTGACTTGGAGTGGCATCCATCCAATGCACTGGAGTTGTGTTTTAAGCAGTGACTACATTCCTCTCCTTTGAGTCAGCAACATGAAAAAGAGTGTCTGACTTAGAGCAGGCTGTCAATCACTGCAATACAAATGGATAAACATGAAGGACTGAACCTCCGAAGGTGCCCTAGGTCCCATCCGTGTGGACCTAGGCTGACATTCATTACAGCCTGTCCAGAGAGATGGAAGTAGCCCCGTGCCAGGATGCAGGGAGAAGCTGCAGCCAGTGTCTTTTCTTTCTCTTTGGCTCAGGTCAGACTTTGACGTCAGTCCAAGATTCTTTTTTCTTTTTTTTAAATTAGGTATTTTCTTTATTTACATGTAAATTTTCCTTTCCCAGTTTCCCCTCAAACAAACAAACAAACAAACAAACAAAACAACAAGAACAAACTCACAAACTCCTGTTGCCTCCCCCCTCCCCGTGCCTGTCATCCCACCCTCTCCCACTTATTGGCCCTGGCATTCCCCTACACTGGGGCACAAAACCTTCACTGGGCGAGAGGTCCTCTCCTTCTATTGATGATCGAATTTGCAATCCTCTACTATATGCATGCTGCCAGAACAATCAATCCCACCATGTATAGTCCTTGGTTGGTGGTTGAGTCCCTGGGAGCTCTGAGGATACTAGTTAGTTCATATTGTTAAATGCTAAATATGATTGTAGCATTTGTAAGGTGGGAGGATATAATGAAAAAGCATTTTTTTTTTTTTTGCAGTAGAATATTGTAAATTTCACTGAGTGTAATTCACAATGGCTATATAACTCTGAGTTTTCCATACATATCTACTTGGAATTTTATTCTCAGTTCCTTAGTGGTTTTCTTTAACACAACATCCAGTTTGCACAGAGACTATTATCCGTATCCTCACTCTATCTGAAGTCAGAGTACCACCTCACCATACCTGCGGTCTATATTATATTTTGCATCAAGAAGCTCGTAGTACCCAATCCTAGGACAGAGACTGTTAGCATTCCTTCTAGGCTTTGCCTCACAGTTACCTGGCAACAGCCAGGTATGCCTGGCCTAGTATAAAAGGAACTGTTTGCCCCCTCGTCACTCACTCTCTTACTCTCTGCCCCTTCTACTCTTTCTCCCTCTCTCCCCTTCCCCGACTCTCCACATGCCCCTGGTCAGTCTTTCCTCTTCTCTCTCCTCTTCTTTCTAGCTTTCCCTCCCTTCCTCTTTCTCTCTCCCTCCCTCCCTCCCTTCCCAACTCCCCTTCCCTTGCCCCAAATAATCACATTTCTATACAAAAAGTAGGCTGGTACCTCAGGGGGAATGGATGCCTCAGCATGGGCCTGCTGGGGCACCCCTCTCACCTCACCATACCTGGCTCTATAAAATATATCTTCAGCTCTCTTTTCTGTTTTACAAAACAAGACACAGACCAAATCCCTTGCTTCAAATTTAACCAAGTCATGGTCTTATTTCTCCTCTGCATGGACTTCTGTTCTTCACAAGCCCTTCAATAAAACAGATTACCTAGACTAACAACATAGCTCAGTGGTAGAGCTTGCCTAACATAAGTGAATCTCTGAAAAAAAAAACAGTAGTGTTTTTCAAATATTTTAAACCTTATCCAGAATTTTAACTAGATGTGGTGGTGGCCGATGCCTGTAATCTGCCATGAGAACTGTCCAAACAGTGGTACAGGAGAATTGCTAAGAGATAGAGGGTGGTGTGGCTTTCTTAATAATGTTGAGGTCAGCCTAGCCTACAGAGTGTGACCCTGTCTAAAAAAATCAAAATGGGTTCATCAATGGATTCATTATTTTATATTAACATTTTTAATATATAAAGCAGAGACCTGTTTTTAAACTCCCATTAACCCACTTTATAGCACTGTGGCCTTTGGTGAGTTACTTAGCCCCTCTCTGGTTTTATAAACTGCAGTTCTGATTTGGTTTTACCTGTAGTCACTTTACTTGTTAATGCATAGAAATCTTTGTACCCAAGAAGGAGTAAGCACATTTTTTAAAATTTAGGTTTAGCTTTTCCCTGTCCAGAAAGAGTTCTAGAGAGCTCCCCTCCTGGTTTGTAGGAATGCAAAGCAGCATCTAAAAGCAAGGTATCTAGACTAAAACATTGCTTTGGTGTTAGCTGTGTAGTCCCATGCCGGGAACTTGACTTCTCTGGGCTTCAGTATCCTTCACCTTTAAATGTAGACGTTGGGAGGTCAAAATAGTTAAGTGTGTGGAATGTCCAACCAAAAGTGTAACAAAGTGTGTTATATAAAACATTCCAGGCTTCTGTTGCTCACTTCTTGCCTCTATACTTATCTTGTCTTTACTTATCCATTATCAAATTATCT
Organism: Montemys delectorum; assembly: GCA_019843815.1. Taxonomy (NCBI): domain Eukaryota; kingdom Metazoa; phylum Chordata; class Mammalia; order Rodentia; family Muridae; genus Montemys; species Montemys delectorum. The sequence goes on from JADRCD010207684.1 coordinate 18,652, forward strand.
CTGTACTTAATCCATTGTCAAAAACAATTGGATTCTTAGTAGCCAAACTTGAACTTCCAAAAATGAAAGTTGGCCCAGTCCTCCACCCGTTTCCCATTCCCAAATTGTCCTTTCCTCTCTCCCTAGGACAACTAGAGCCTGCCATTAACTTCTAGACCTTCGGCTCAGCTATAGGAGGCAGAACAAACACACTTATTCTTCCCACTGCCTCCCACACACTCATTTTCCCTGCATGTCAGGTGCTTGACTTCTAACTGTCCTCTGGCTGAAACTACTCAGGAAACTGAAGTGGACAGATGGAACAATTATTTGGAAAGCTCTGTCAATGGGAAACAAAACAGAAAGACAACAAAAGAAAGCTCCTCACAGAGCCTTGCCATTGAGAGGAAAGGGTGGACTGGTTTAGATTATTCCCATAGCCATGGGCATCCATTGCCTTTGCCAGGTAATGGCACAGCAGCTCTCCCTGTTGTTTTAGACATTTCAGTTTCATATTACTGTTTCCTGAAGCAACTGATGTATTTGGGCAAGGTTTGTCTGACAGCAAATTTTGGTTGAACGATCTCGATCAATTCATTGGCTTTCATGGTAAACACAAACATTGTTGTAGAAGTGGGAAGATATTGGTCTCAGGATGGGAAGACATTTGAGAATAAAGCATGTTGTTACCATTAAGTATTTGAAAAGAAATCAGAATCGGAGACAGTTGTAACCAGTGTTTCAGAACTCTGAATTCAAGCAGGCTGGATTCAATTCTTCGCTTTGCCATGTTTTTGCTGCAGGACTTAGTATTAACTATTTATTCCTTAACTTCCAGTGTCTCAGTCTTTCGACCACAGATGGTAAGGGTGCTTATGGCATGATAATGAAATGAAATAGTAAGGTATGTACAATTTATGTACAAGACAGCACGGTGACTGGCACATGGTAAATTCCTAATAAGTACAGGCTTTTATTAATGAATTACTAACAACCAGCCTTACATTTCAAGCTATAACCATCAAAGACAGAAAACCCCACATCCTAGATGACAAGAACAGAGACCTTCATGTCCCATGGGATTTGGGCTCTCTGTTGGCCTGTTTGATTGATGAACTGCTATTGCACATTCTCTAGAGCACAACTTTGCTGACCAAGAAGTACCTGTGTAGAGGAGACCATTAATACTCAGAATACGAGACCACTCTATCTCAATCCTAGGTGAACAGTGAGGGTAGGCTCTCTGCATTGGATCCTCCAAGCAGAATCAAGTCTTTCAGCAGAATAACAGAACCCTTGTTTTGTTCTGTGGATGCTTTTGGCCTCTTGGCAGAAGATCATGCTGCAGAACCTGAAATGTGAGAAGTGCTTGTTGGACTGCCTGATGATCTAGAGCAGAAATCAAAGCAAACTTGGATGGCTCTAGACTTAAATTTTATCATCAGCACAACAGGGCCACTCAAAGAAATCAGATATCCTCAAAGGTAGTAAATTATATTAATAATGTCTACCACATAATGCACATTTCAAGTCAGGAACCTATTTGATTTGGTTCCTCTAACAACCATTAGAGAAGACATCTTGATTTAGTCTGTACCATGAGGCGTAAAGGGATTAAGCGATCTGACCAAATCACCAGCCTGAGAACTAATACTGTATGTATTTGAACCAGAGCCTTCCCATTCAAAAGTAGAGAGGTTAATTAACTGCTCTTATTTCTTTGAGGAAGTTAATGTCAACATGAGAATAAGTTTCCTAAAATCATTATCTTGACAGAGACCCATAAGATTGACCCCTGGTAAGTTGTAACAGAACCTTTACTCTTATCCTAGGTCCATTTTAAAGAAAAATAATAGAGACAGTGGATACTGTCTTAGAGTTTTATTGCTGTGAATAGATGGCATGGCCACAGCAACTCTTATGAATAAAAAGATTTAACTGGAATAGCTTATATTTCAGAGGGTTAGTCCATTATTGTCCGGGCAGGAAGGATGGTGGCATGCAGGCAGACATGGTGCTGAGGAGACAGATGAGACTTCTACATGCGGAGTCGCAAGCAGCAGGAAGAGAGAGTAACATTGGGTCTGGCTTGAGCATCTGAAACCTCAAGCCCACCTCACAGTGACACACTTCCTCCAACAAGGCCATGCTACCTAATAGGGCTAGTCCCCATGGGCCTAAGAGAGGCCTTTTCATTCAAATCACTACTGATTCTCTTCCAACAGTTAATTATGGCTACCTCAAATTTGTGAATAAGTACTATGCTCCAGATACTGTGCTCAGCACAAGTCACCACAGCTAATCCTCCCACAGTTAGAATGGCATTAAAGAAGCCTATGCTTCAAACATTGGAACTTCATGAACAACTGGAACCTCATTAAGACCTCTCTCTCTCTCTCTCTCTCTCTCTCTCTCTCTCTCTCTCTCTCTCTCTCTCTCTCTCTCTCTCTCCCCTTCCCTATCTGTCTCTCTTTCTCTTCTTTTCTATCTTCTCTTCCCTTAATTTCCTTTCCCTTAAAGGTAGCATTTGTTGTGAGGATTAAATAATACAATAAATACAATAAACACAGTACAATACAAAATTGATATCCAGGGCTTAGAAGGTGGCAGATCCCCAGGAATGTTAGCATTACTGTTTCCCTTTTTTTTACAAGGGGAAGTCACTATGTTTTTCAGAGAAGGTATATATAAGGATGAAGGCATCCTGTTGGCAAGTCTATAAGATCTGTGGTGGTGTCACAATGCCAGACAGATTTCTGTAACTGGAACTCCGGAGCTCATGATGTCTGTCCCCATAAAGGTCCACTGAACAAGGACAGAAACTGCATCTTTAAGCAGCACTGTGAGAGCTGGTAATCTGAGAAGAGAGCAGACTAATATATTTTTAAACATTGGTTTTCATCTAATCTGCTGCCAGTGGCTTTATAGGGGTTGGAGGTGGGGAAGTGGGAACAGAAAGCAGATCATTCCAGAACTTCATCCTTGGCCCTGTTCAGGTGTTCAACACGTCCTCCCCTTTGTCTTCCATATTTTAATTTTATTATTTTTTCATTTCACACACCTATACAATGTATTTTGGTCATACTTAGCACAAACAACTACCACTTTCATGCCCCTGCCTTTATTTATTTATCTTTTGTAACCCACTGAGTTCAAATAGAGCTGCCTCCTCAAATGTTGACTGCTTTTATTGGCTTCAGCTTGCACAGGTTTTGTGCATATAACCATCCCACAGTGAGTTCAATGGCCACACCATGTTCAGAAGACAGCACTTCATACCGTTCTTCTCCATTCCCCAGCTCTTCCACTCTTTCTGCCTCTCTTCCTATGATGATCCCTGACTCCTGAAGGATAGGTGCTATAGATGCCCTGTAGGGGGTTGAGCATTCACCTGTCCCTTAGTGTTGACAAGTCCTGAGTCTCTGGATTATCAGCCACACTTCTGAGACTTGTGATACTTGTGCAATTCTCATTACTCCCTTCCCGACTCTTCCGATGTCTAGGCTCAGGCAGTTCTTAGAATAGAGTCTATTTAGTATGCTGCTATCAGCCATGGACTACTCTTCCCTGGTGGCTTCTAGGCTAGATAGAGGTGGTATTTACTTTGAATAAATAACTTATTAACTGTGTATAGATACTAATCTGTTAGTAGCATACCCATCCAGATTCTTATAGTATGGAGTAAAAATATGTTTATAACACAGAATACAAGACTATCTGGATCCGTCATTTCTTCTAGCTCTCTTTCTGTTGTTATGATGAAGCCCTCTGATCAAAAGCAATTGATGGGAAGAAATGGTTTTGTTGGGCTTATACTTTGAGATCATATTCTACCACTGAGGGAAGTCAGGGCAGAAACTGTGGAGGAATGCTACTTCCCAGCTCACTCACAGGTTCACACTTAGTGTGCTGGCTAGATTTTGCCAATGTGACACAAACCCAGACACACTTGAGAAGAGGAAACCATAATTGAGGAATTAGACTCATCAGACTGACCTATGGACATGCCTATGGGGCATTTTCTTGATTGCTAGTAGATATAGGAAGGACTAGTACTCTGAGAGGAGTACTATCCCTAGGTTGATGGGCCTGGGATATATGAAAAAAAGGCAAGCCAAGGAGAACAAGCCAGGGAGAACAAGCCAGGAAGCATCATTCCTCATTCACCTTTGGTCTTTGCTTCAGTCCCTGCCTCTGGGTTCCTGGTTTGACTTCTTTTGATGAAGTGATGCACTGTAGCCTGCAAGCCGAATAAGTCTTTTCCTGCTCCAAGATGCTTTTGGTTAAGAGTTTTACCATAGCAACAGAAAATCCAAACCGGAACATCTAGATCTCTTTTTATAGCCTAGGATCACCTGGACAGGGAATGGTGCTGCCCTCGGTGGGTTGAACCCTTCCACACAGACAAACAACTAAGACATTGTCACACATAGACTAAAAAACAAGACAGTGCTCCCACAGATGTGGCTACAAGTCAAGCTGTACAAATCTCTTAATTGAAAACTTCCTTCTCAGGTGACTCTGGGCTGTGTCTAAGTGATAGTTAAAGCTATCTAGGCCACCACTTCTATCCCCTTTATTTCCCCACGGTTATGGCTGTCATCCCTGGCTACACTTCAGAGGTAAATGGATAACATCATTCAAATGCCAGGTCTTTGCAGCCATCCTGGCTGATTCCCACTCAGCAGAGCTGGAGTTCAGACTGTACCATTTAGGGCCAGCCTGGGATCTGCTACTCTTATTCTAGCACCAATTTAGGACTCCAGATGGTTTCTGAGCCACATAAGGAATATCTCTGATATGGGTGACTGCACACAGCCCTGTGTCTTAGTTGACAGGCATAATGAAACACTATATAAAAGGTGGCTGTAAAATAAAGCTGTTTATTCTCTGACAGTAGTAGAAGCTAGAATTCAAGATCAAAATGCCAGCACAGTCATTTTCTAGGGAGGCCTCTTCTGATGTCTATGTTCCCATTTCATGAAAGGCTGAGAGTGGAGAGCCAGTTCTCCCTTGTCTCTTTCCCCAAGGGCACAGAGTATTTCCCTGCACCCATGACTCAGCAACTTCTCTTCAAAGAACCCATATTTAGCTATAATAACTTTGAGCTTGGAATTTGAATGTATCATCTTTAGAGTGACATCATTGAGTGCTTAGCACTTGCTTAAAAACCTTCATGTGCTTTCCTCTTCTCTCTCTCTCTCTCTCTCTCTCTCTCTCTCTCTCTCTCTCTCTCTCTCTGTGTGTGTGTGTGTGTGTGTGTGTGTGTGTT